>JAADYK010000081.1:0-42682 GCA_023338225.1 Halophytophthora batemanensis
CTCGGGCTACATGTTTCACGGCGAACACGTGTATCAAGCTGGGTCTGTTCTCCTACTCCTCGTGGCGCGTGTGGTTCCACGCAAATTGCTCCGCACCTTCAATATCCTCCTTGTGCGCTGGTATGTGGACCCAGTCGAAGGCACGCTCTCACACGCATTGTCTACCATTTGGCACAGGGCCAGTGCTGACGGCGAACATATCACTGCACCTACGCCCATCGCCTGAGGCGTAGTACAGAGAAAGAGACTACATTGTTCACTGAATGTAAGCTTTGTCTGATAGTTTGATCTCTCATGACTACACCAGACGTCACTAGCTTGTGGTGGAAATTGCGGTTGTGTTCGTCCCATTGACTTCTACAGGAAATCGGCTGGCAGTTGAGATCAGCCCCTTGACGGAATTAGGCTTGTCCACGTGACCGCTTCGAGTCCGTCTGCTGTCTTTGCGGAGCTTGACGGACGAACGACTCGTCTGCTTGTACAGAAAGTGTGGGGTTTCCCACGACATGCACAGGAGGGGCGTGCGGAAGATTGAGCTCATGGGGTCAAAGACTCAGGCAATCCATTTGGTTTGAGCGCTGGACTCCAGTAATGCCGATTGAAAGTCCCCTGCAAAATGCACTGCAACGAACCAGTTCCTCCCTCCACTACACACTGCCCTCTGACAGTCGTGCATCGCCTTGACCAAATAATCGACATGGGATTTAAAGTTCTCTCAAACAACACTCAGAAGCGCTAAAATGAGGGTCGATCCTTCACACCATGATTTATTCCACGAAATAGTCATTCACACTATTCACTATTTAGTGCATGATTTCACACCTGTTATAAACACGTGTGAAAAACCACCCCCACGGAAAGCTTTCGACCCAAACGTGATTCACCACTCGGAATCTAGCCAAGATGCGGCAAATGGAGCAAGCAAACATGGCCAACCGTATATCAGTGATAAGTTGGGAACATGCTGTCAAGGTCGGGACGCACGAGACGACAGGAGAGTAGTACCAAAACGCGGCACCCAAGCACTGCCCTGCCAGCATCCCTAACGCGCAATCAGGGTGCCAGTTGCTAGAACACGTTGCTTCCTGTGAGGGCCTCTTCGACGAAGCATATACTCTTTGCACAGTTCACTACGAGGCGCGAAAATAAGAGCGATGGCTGAAACGCCAAACGCCAAACAAGGGAGCAATCCCCGCAAGGTACAGGCCGATATCAGCCAGCAAGAGGCACTTTCAAACACCAACGCACCTTCGTTCCGTGTTGGTATCACCCCACTCTCGTCCAAGGAACGCGATATGGAGGTGAAGCGTGCAAGGGTGGGAGGTGACATTTGCGCGACCGGTATCCCGTTTTTCTGTGAGTAAGAACTCTTCTTTCAAGTCATGTTCGACTACCAGTTTTCGTCGTGCAAACTTCTGGCTGGTTGGCTTTTAGATGCCGCTTATACACACCAGCGAACGGGCATGATGACTTAGCTAGCCAGCAAGAAACAGCAGGTTCTTGTTACAGACACCTGGGCGCACCAACAATGCCAGCATTGTCGACTAAATGCTCACCAACCCGCTCGCCTCACACGTAATTCGGATGTTGGCAAGCACTGAGGGTTCTTTGTACAGTGGAGACTCTATTAACGCAGAATTCGCATGCATCATTGGCAAGGTTCACACAACTGTATCCGAATGTATCATCACTTCGGTAATCATCAGCAATGTCACAAACATGGTGTCCGCTTGAGAGATTTTGGAGAGCTCTGGTTGAAGTTTTAGTGCAGCGGATGTGCTGCACACGGAACAAACACATTGATGAACATGTATTTGCACAAGATGACTTGATGGTTGTGTTGTCCAAGTTGACGAGTCTGGAAAAGTTCATCAAGAAGTGACATGCTCTTTGGGATCATTTTCACGAGATCCAACTCCACATAAAGCATGACGTCAAGCAGCACCATGTTTTAGTCATTCCTATTCCTACACGGTGGTACTCCCATGAAGCTTTCACCCGCAGCATGGTTAAGAACCGCGATGCCTTGGAGACGGTGTTTGTTGGCAGCAAGCTCATTGTTCAGTTCGCGAAGAAACCAGTGAAGTTAGAGAAAGTAGCTGCTAGTATGCACGGTGGAACATTGGTGGTTGGCGTAAAGAATTCTGGATCTCATCTATTCAATCAACCAGGCACTCGCTGCGCTCAAGCGAGATAACTGCTGTATCTCCTTCGTGATTCAAGTGTTTGAAAGGCTTCTGATGAGCGAAATGTATACCAAGAGTGCTGCAAGTCGCAGCTTTGAGTACCAATGGATGATGCTGATGATAGTTGAGAAACGCCAAGCAAGGATCGGTAACGACAAGATGAAATGGCGCGCTATCTCGCATTGCCTGGATCAAACGAAGACGCCGCGTGCGTTTTCGTTGATGCTGATATGCTGGTCTTCATCAACTATGGAGCAGAACTGGCACAAAAACGTAACCTTGTGCAGAGCTTGGTTGTTGTGACAACACTCCACAAGGAGGTAGATATGCTTTGTTTCGTCAAAAGTACCTGGAGCACGTATGAACACGTCAGGTATAAACACTTCAACCCCCTCGGCTGGTGGAGTTTCAACAAAATCTTTCTGGCCGTAAGGGACTTTGTGCTATTCACACTCTCCATTTCCACATCATGAGCGTCATTCGAGCACAACTGGATCATTCACAGATGCATTCACTCGCGCCGGCGCAAACGGCTGGCTATTTAGCGTATCAACAAGTTCGTGCTTGTCCACAGCAACATGGCCAAGAATGGGTCACCAGAACACGTACTCTATTGCAGCGGAGTTACACAGCACCTAGTTTCGAGGAAGTGTGCTCTGTGAGTCACAAAAATGCACGTCGCACAGAGTCTGTGGCCGGCGTGTGCGTGCTCTGTAGAGCGAAAGAGGTAAACCTCTATCCAACGGGGTCCAAGATCCAATGGCGCGCCGAGTCCAAATCAGATTTATCCGGAAACAATCCAGTTTTTTTACCGGGAATATCGATTACTACCGAGACCGAAGGCCCGGTGCTTCCCATCGACTGAAGTAACTGCTAAGTGGCCAAGTAGCCCCGCTACATCTAGTCTGCTTGCTTTAAGGGGCACAAACCCAACGATTATTTCCTTTTCAAGTGGAAACCTGGAAGAAAACGTACTCTTCATTCTGCCGAGTGAGTGGCCTGGAGGTGGACGCATTCGGGGTTGTGAAGGTCAAAGGCAAGTCTCTCAAGCTTGGGTTTGAACATCAAGGATGCCAGCACCAGTACTGCTGCTCCTTTCGTCCCGAGAAGAGCAGCTTTGTGGCGCAGCTTGACAGGTGCTGTTGCCTTTGTTGAGCTGTTGCTTTCCGTCCTCTAATGTCTTCTGATGCGTGGCGTTCCTGCGGCCTTGCTGTGCTCTGCGCAGAGTCGCCTATAAAGCTGCTGGAGCGAAAGCCAACGATGTCACGGTAGTCCAACAGAACCGGGAAGAGCTGAAAGAGATCTACATCACAGAGCGGGAGGCCGTGGTCAATGCTCCCCGCAAGACTGGTGTTCTTCCACCCTGTAGCCATCTCCCGGCCACAGTATGGTACTAGCTCACCGACGAGGTGCACCCGCAGCAGCGTGTGGTCGCTCTGCTCTCACTGCAAGAAGCTGGTCGGGCACCACCATGTAGAGGATGCCAAGCGACGCCTGTGCGAAGCACCTGGTCTATCAGGGCTGTGTCCGCACCCCGCGCGCTGTAAGCGGAAAGAAGTAGGACAAGACTGCACGAAACTGGCGAAAGTACGCGGTCACTGCCAGCAACACTCCACGCGAAGCACATCGACTCCAGCAACTGCACCGACGTCACTTTCCACTCCAGACCCATGCACCTGGCAATGCGCAACGCGCAACGCGCACATGCTGCCGCTGTTGCGCATGCCCTCCTCACGGCTGCAGCAGCACGAAGGCCTCGTGGACAGAACCGAATGTGGCTTCACAACGTGGCTGGGTCGAAAAGCAAGCTACCTGAACGAGAGCGGAGAAGACCAACACTCTGCAGCTGGAGCATAAGTTTACACCGCGCTGAGAAGTGGAGAGAGGTGTCCACCAATCAGAGCGCGTGCGACAATCATTCTGTCACCGACTCGACTCACTGGAGCAAAGTATGGGCTTCATCTTCTTCCTTCTTCAAAGAAGCCCTTGCTTGAACAAGCAAGCCCAAGAAGCACACGGACACGTACGCGGCGTGAACCGCGGCGAACGGAGCACCTAGCGACAAGGAGAGAGCGTGGAGCGGCTGCCATCGGGCATCTGCGCGTGCGCCAACCGCACAAGCTCGGCTGTGTGCGTGTACCAGCCCACGGCGCGCTCGCGGGCGTCCGACGACAAGCCGGAGGTTTCACGGGGCTCACGACCGTGGCCGCCAAGCGACGGCTTCTATCCCCAAGTGCAGACAGATCCGGAAGCGCCGTCTGTGCGCGTAGTCCAGTAGATGGAGGCGGTGAAGAAGCGGCCGCGGCGTCGTGCGGGCAAGCAGCGCGTGAAGCAGGAGCAGCTGTCGTCACCTTCGGAAGACGCGCTTCTGGCGCTCAGTGACGACGACAGCGACGTGCGCGTGACGGCTACTACGAGCGTAGCAAGCGATGCGATAACTGCCGCAGAGGAAGAGGAGAAGGCGGCTGTGGAAGAAGCTATCGCCGAGCTAGACGCCATCCAGGAAGAGCCGTCGGCGCTGGAAGACAGCGAGATTCAGCAGAACGAAGACGACTTGCTGGCGCTACTGAGTACGCATCCGGACGGTCCTACGCTGGTGGATAAAGACGACGAGCTGCTGGTAGCTGAAGGGTCGGAGCCGCTTGGGAATCCTCACGACGGCCATGGCGATAAAAATGTATCCGTGGCGACGGATAAAGCTACAGTACAAGGCGAAGAAGGGCTTCCAGCGGTTGGAGACGACGTGACACACACGACACCACCCACAGCGCCAATAGAGACGGAGGAGGACGACCGGGGGAATGCTGCAGCGCTGGATGGGACGTCCACAGTGCCGTTCTCGGCCGCTTCAGCGCCAGAAGCTGATACAACCCCATCAGCTCCTGCGTTTGAATCCGACGATGACGAGACCAAAAGTAGTGCTGTTGATCCCGCGACGTCACGACCGCAAGGCCATCAACCCTCAGCTCCACCCCCGCCGCCCCGGATGGTAATGCCGCGAGCTTTTCACGAGATCTCCGTATCGGCTCCGACTGTTACGGAAGCCACAGCGCCATCAGCACCGCCAGAGTTTGACACAGAAGAAGACTCTTCTACTGTTGTTCACGGGGTGAAAGATGCTCCGTCAGCGCCGTCGCTGTCCCCCACGGCGTCCAAGAAGCTCCAGCGCGTCGCAGAGACGTCCACGAACCCGGAAAAGATGGCTTCCGTGGCTCGGAGACCTGTGCGACTGACAGCAGAGCAGTCATCGGAGACTGTTGGTGTAGCGGTACGTAACTCCTTTGCCAAGTCACGACTGACGGAGACGGACGCGGGGATGCACAGCTTGTACCCGGCAGTGCCTCAAACGACAGTGTCGAAGACTAAAACGGCGGGGGCGCAGCAGTCTCTGGAGAAAGACGGGAAGCTAGCGAACAGCCAAGCGGCCTACGAGCAGTTGCTAAAGAAGCAGCGCCTCCGTGTGAAGCTGGAGCCTTTCGTGAACTACGAGATGAACCTCATGCGCGCTGAGGCGTCCCAGAAGCGCCAGGAGATGAAGATGCGACGCATTGAAGCCAACAAGGGCGAACTTTACGCGCGTGTGGAGAGGTATCTCTTCTCAGAGTACATTCTACACAGCGCTGCGTCGATGCTGGACGAATCTAAGAAGCAGATCGACGTGCTGGTGAAAAAAGGTACGATAGGAACGCGAGTGTGTCTAGCTCTGAAGGGCTGTTGTCGTTTCTAACGATGTCCTTGCGGCTTTGTTGTATACTTTTCTGTGCTATTATACTAGTGTGGACCCTGGAGAAGAAGCGGCTGTCGTCCTCAAAGCGGTGTGGAGATAACGTGGAGATTGAGGAGCAGTTGGAGTTCCAAACGGCCAAGCTGGAGAATCAGCAGCTGGAGAAGCTCAAGACGCATCTAGATAAACTACGCCAGCTGCGGACGGTAGAGTCTTCCATGCACACCTTTGACCGGGCCATGGCGTACTTTCACGTGGAGCAGTACCTCAACAGCGTACTACAAGAGCCGCAGCTCGTGGCTTTTCTCAACAAGATGAGCTCCTCCTGTGGCGGAAGTGGTAGCATTGCCGATCTGGACCTCGTTCCTGAGGGCGCTAACTTCTATGAAGCCTTCCCGACGGGTTCCACGCTCGCCTCAGCTGTGGAGCACCTCAAATACTGCTTGGACGTGCTGATCTTCTTCGAGAAGAAGGTGACGCTGGGGGAAGAAGGGCTTTTCGGACGCGTCCCGCAGTCTTTTTACCGTGGTGAACTCATCTGGCACAGTACACATGCCAAAATGCACCACAGTGCGACGGGTGGTGCGGGTATGGAGCGCAAGGTCAAGTGCTACGCGTGCGGCAGTCTCAACGCGCCCATGAAGACCAACGAGTGGTGCAAACTGTGCGAAAGCTGCGACGTGGTGCTGTATCTGCCGCCGTCTTCCGTGTCTACAAAGACGAACGAGTGGTTCTCCAGCGTGCTGCGTTTTCGCCAGTCGCTGCAGAAATGGATCTCCACGGGTCTCCAGACGCTGCTGCGCACCAAGTCACTGAACAACATGCCTTATCTGCTGATGCACATCATGTATCTGCCTCGTATCTCCACAGAAGAGCGCTCCTGGGTCCTGCGATTCTTGCAGTTCCCGCGTGCTATGGTGCGCACAGATGGTTCGCTGCGGAACGAGTGGAGCGAAGACCTAGTAGACCACTACATCGCGATGTTGCACCTGGTGTTCCATCCGGAGAAGCTTCGACGCATGTCTGTGCTAGTTTCCAGTGGTCCGACAGCCAATTCGACGTCCAAGAATACTTCGGCGGTGGGGGCGGTGGACACTAAAGGACTGGTTTCTCCCGAGTGGGTGCTACTGGAGAACCCGGAGATGCTGGACCGCTACTTCCTCTCGGACGACGACTTTGTGGCCGTGCTGAATCAGTTCCCGAACACCTTCGCCTTCGAGCAACTATTCCACTGCACTTCGGACGTGAAGAAGTGCTTCAGCCGGGCGCTGACGCTTGTACTTGAGCTCACGCACAGCTTGCGCGCATTCCAAGAGTTCGAGAAGCTGCCGACGCGCATCGCGCAGCTGCTTGGGGAGCTGCTGGCGGACGCAGCTCAACTCCCGGGGTCCAGCGGGAGATCCAACAGCACTGGGAGGGACGATGCGGTGTTCTACCCCACACTATTCGACCAGCTCTTCTTGACGACATTGCACGGGCTCATGGCCCCGGACTGCAATCGGGTGGCGTGGAAAAGCCTGAGTACCTTCCCCTTCAGCTCGCTGTCTGAACTGGCCAAGTGGGACGTGCTGGCGTTGCTTCTGTTCAACCTGCACAGTTTACCAGTGGAGGCTAAAACTGCGTCTGGATGGATGCAGTTCGTCGGTAAACCGTCGTCTCGCGACGTGGATACCGGTGCATTGGCGCGTCGCCATCTCTACAACCTCATTGAGACTGACGCAGCCAATGCAATGCATTTGCTGAATGCGGTGGCAAGTTTGGCAGCGTCGTGTGGATCAGGAACGTCAGCAGTGGGCAGTCGTATGCAGGATAGGAATGATCTGGTTGCTGTCGCGGTGCACGAGCTGTTCATGGCGGGGTATACTGTAGCGCCGTGCAAGGAAGCATTAGGTGAAGATGGCGAGCGAGCAGCAGGACCGCTCAGTACCATCTGTCTGGCACATCCGTGGGTGCTGTCATTGCTGATCACGCTGTTGTTCAAGTATCACGAGTGCGCAGCCACGTGGATCCACGTGTTCGAGACATTCCCGATCAATCGATGGCTCCCGACACCGCAAGACTTGCTCAATCTGCAAGAATGGTTGTTGCTGGAGGACACAGGAGCTCCACGTAGCGCACTAGCGCGGTTCCTACTGGACCATATCAACTGGGAGTACGACGTCAAGCAGCAGCAGTTGTTCACAGACGCCATGCTGCATCAGCAGGTGGCACTCATGGTGGCGGAGGCTTTGGTGCTGTACAAGACGCGGAAGGAGCGTGCAGGAGATCCTGAGTCTGCGATTGTCCTTTCTGGTGGCGGTGCTCCGCAGAAACTTGAGGTATCCGCGATCGCCAAGTCTATCCGGCGCGCACTCTGGCTGGACGGGACAGTGGACTTTGAGAAGTGGTGCTGGAAGCTCATGTTGAAGCTGCGGTTCTACTCTCCCAAGACGCATGAACCTCTTCTAGCACTGATTGACTTGCGGCACGACCGTTCGAGGGAAGCTCTGACGCTACGGCGGTGGTTTGCTGGCGCTTCGGCCACGCGGTTGCTGTCGAGTCGCAAGCCATTTCCTTTCTACGCTTCCAAGGAGCGGGAGGTGGCTCAACTAGGACGTAAAGACAGCGAACAACGGACAGAAGCGACTGCCAAAGGTGCCGGCGGTAGCACTGGCGCACCGATCCAGCAGGAAAGCCGAGTGATCTTGACGCCGCGGCGGAATGGGAATGAAGGTGATGACATCGACTCGACGGTCGCGGCGACTGCAGCACAGAGCACGGAGCCTATTGTGGCATACGTGATCTGTCAAATGACAACGTTCGTGTTCAGCGACCGACTGGATCGGTGGGAACCGTTGCTCGTCTTGCTCAAACAGGAGCTTTATCCTGCTGCTATCAAGGTGTTGGACAACTTGCTCCCCATCTTATCACGGCTAGACAAGCCGGAAGACATCGATGTGGCGTCTTCAACTGCTCCAACAGCCCCAGAAGAAGGCGGTGGGGACTCTAAGGCGTCGACTACGAGCAGCGACGATGAAGATGAGAGCCCGTCTTCTTCTTCTGCTGTTTCTGTGGCTAGTGCAGAGGAAAGTGCAGTATCGAGAACTCGCGGCTCGGGAGGGGCGGTAGACCATGAGCTGGAGGTCTGCATGGCGGCGATGCAGGCGTTGTCCACCGATGACCTCTTAAGTCTGCTGAGTGCGCTGCACGAGTATTCGTACATCAACACGGACGAGTACCAGCGCATGCAAGAGGTACTGAACAAGGGCTACATTGGTGGATGGGAGGGTACGGCCAAGGCGCGCATCCTGAGCAAGCTGCGCTTTGTGCGGGAGTGCAGTCGATACTTGCACCCAGTAGTGCTCCCGGCGCTGCTTAACGAGTGCTTCCCGGTGTCCAGCCCAATGTCTCTCACGACGTCTGCGCTGTTTCATGGAGCCATGTCCTGGATCTCGACTGCATTGAGGGGAGACGGCAGTTCGGGGGAGTTATCGTCGGCGGTGGCGTCTTCCACGGCAGCAGCTTTATCCATCCGGAACTCGTCTTTGACTGCGACGACCGCGTCACTGGCATTACTGTCGGGGAGTAGCGAGTATTCGTTGTCTGTTAAGGCGTTGTGCAGCTTGGTGGAGCGCTCATTCGAGTACTCTGTGGACGAGGCGGCGCTGTCCGAGTCCATGTGCTTTTGGATGAAGGCGCTGCTGCAAGTGCCATTCTGGTACGAGAACGCCGCCTTCCGCCATCTCCTGGACGTTCTGCTGCGCTGCAGTATGGAGCACTACTACCACACAGTACGGTCCGAGGCAGTGGACATCCAGGGGCATGCAGTACGACCGCCGTGTCTTGTATTTGAACTGGTGGGTATGCTGGAGTTGGCGTTCGAAACATTTTGCCAGCGTATGCAGCGGCAACAAGGAGACGCAAGCAAGCCAGAGCAGCAGTACCTGGAGAATGAGCCGGTGGCTGTAGTGAGCTTCCTTCCAGCCGTGGCGCCTACAGCAAGTCTGGCCTCGTTTTTCGGCGGTGCGTTCGATGTGGCCCAATATGTGGACGGGTGTTCGTACCTGGCGTTGTGGTCCTTGTTGGTGGAGACACGCAAAGAGTTGCCGCTCTTCCTGCGGATGGGTCAGTTGATGATCAAATACGAGCCCAAGACGATGAAGAAGCTGGAGAAGCTCAAGAAGACGGAAGGACGACTGGCAGCCGAGCTCGAGAATGTCGGGAGTGGCCGAGATCTGGACGATATCGCGGTGCCGCCGAGTGAAATGGACGGCGCGAGACCAATTGGCAGTCCGCTGGCATTTGGTCACACGAGCTTGGACTCGCTGGCCCAGTACAAGATCTACCGCTGGTGTGAGTACTGCGTGGAGCTACCGGAGCAGGATCCGACCCAGGTGGTATACTGGCAAGTGCTATTTGCGCTGTACTTTGCGACTGCTGGAGGCATGCACGTGTTCGGTCATCACTTCCTGGACCGAAACGATACTCGCCATGCCAAGCGGGTGCATCTCCGGAAGAGCCTGCAGGCTAAATTGCGCAAGATGGTCAACTACTGCTCTAACCAAGCCCAGGTAGTGCTGACAGCCACAAGCTCTGCAGTAGGTGGTACGGGAACCGGAGGTGGCATCGGTGTCGCGGCTGAGTTAAAGGAGAAGAAGTACGCCCACTTTGTGGCACTCTCGCAGCTGTACACGGCCATGGACGCGTGGATGGAAGAGCAAGACCCAAACCAGTGGCTCAAGGAGGAAGAATTGGCGGGCTTGCCGCGTCATTACGAAGTGGAGAGGCTCAAGGAGGTTTTACGGTTGAGCGACGCGTTGCTCAACTCAAGCGCTGATACCGTGAGCTGGGAACAGCTCCCACTTTGGACGAAGCTCTGTGGATTCGAGTTCACAGTGCGACGAACAACCCCGCAAACAGCCCGAGAGAGTGGAGGCCAGACCTCTGGAGGTGACGCAGAGGCTTCTACTGTTCCAGATGCCCCACCACTAGCTGCAATGGGCGAGGAAGACGACTTTGCGTTCGTGGAAGAGGCGTCCGAGCTAGCGCGGAGACACAGCAGCTTTGAAGGCGTCGGTGGGAGTGACAACGCGAGATGTCGACCGCTACCACTTGTGGCAGAACTCTGTGGGCCAGTGACCTTGACCCAACTACCCAGTGTATCTGTTGCGATTACAGCCGAGCACTGTGCTATCACACCGTCGATCCCGCTGAACAAGACGGGGTTGAAGTCCGTGGGGATGAAGTTCTCAGAAAACTTATCGGTGTTGGTTGCTCTAGATGCCGAACTGATCGACCACGTGTCTCAACTCTACCTCAGCAAGGCACGAACGGTGACGCAGAGCCAAGCATGCTCTGAAGGGACCAATTGCCGAGGTCCAGCGACGTTCCGATTCGAGTTCCTTGAGTGGATGATGGACTCCCGACTGGCCGACGCTATCCAGTCCATCCGTGCTCAGAGCGAGCGCTGCGATATGAAGTCGATGGTTCTCACGAACGTCACGTCTTTGCTGACTCAGCACGACGGAGAACCTCAGCATGAGAGTGGAGAAGCAGCGTCCTCCTTGACACCGTACGCAGTGGATCATTTCTTGCGTCTTGATGGCGATGGTTTGATGCTGTCGCTTCAGATCTTGTTGATCGATCAGGTCGTACGAACGTTGGATATGGAGCACCAGAAGCTTCAACGCGAGCAGAAAGCGTTGGAGAACGAGAGCGATAAGACTGTGGAGGCTGATCCAAGCAAAACAGATGAGAAGGAAGATGACAGCGAAGGTATCAACGGAGACGCAAACGAAGCGAACAGTCCAACACAAAAGGTGGAGCAACAGATGGCGCGACTGCACGACAAAGGACTCGAGTGGTTCCGGCTGCTCACGGAGCTGGACACAAAGCTCTCGCGGATGGTACCGCCGCTGCGTGAGGCACTGTGGCGATCCATCAAGCAGTTGGGGCGAAGTTTTGTGTGTGTTGACGAGCGGGAGACGTGCTCGTTGCTGCAGCTCATGCTGGAGGACCCATCGCGTATCAATCTGCTGAGCGAGTGCTTTTTCCCGGCAGCGGCGCCCTCGCGCTTTGTGGAGATGTTCGCGAAGCTCATGAGCGCTAGCAGTTCGTCCAAGCTTTCAAGCGAAGAGAAGCTGACGTTGCTGCGGCGATTTGACTTCCGTGCATGGCTAGAGGCCAAGGGTTCGGACACTCCGACCAAGTTCGACCGAGACACGGTGCTCTGCATGATCCTGGGCGATATCAGTCACCAGTTCCCAGCCGACCGCAGCCTGTTGGAAGCGGATCGCGTTGCCAAGGACAAGAGCACCATAGAACATTTGGACGAAGTGCTTCGCGTGTACGCCAAGGTGCTGCAGTTGATCTGCTCCATGTACCTGGAAGATCACGTGGAGAAGGTGCTACATGCGCTGGTAGGGGTCCACGACGACTATCGCTTCCAGACATCAAGTGGCAATGGGGCCAATGTGACGTCAGCCTCCAGTGGGAATGACAGCGCAAGTACCGGCTCTGCTGGCTTGGGAACGCTGCCGCGACCTGTGGATGCGGTAGTGTGGGAAGCGTTGGTCGCCATCCCACTTGAGACCTGGAAGAGCTTGCCATTCATACAGATCGAGTCGTGCGTGTCATTCTTCAGTCAGCACATGACGGCGTTACGCTGGCAAAGTGGACTATCGGCGACTGGAAGCAGTTCAAGTGCCACCAACGAACTCAATGGCAATGCTCATGGAGCAATGCGAGGACGGGAAGCAAGTACAAACTCGGGAGCATCCAGTTCACCGCAATCTCCCATCGTGTACTGGCAGCGCTTGGGTATACTCAGACACTTTTTGGATCTCTTCACGATCTGTTGTCGCGTGGCTCCAGAACAACAACAGTGGGAGCTCATGACGACGTTCTTCGAGCCGCTTTTATCGACGCTGTATCAACCAGCGAGCAACACGGAAGGCTCAGCTATCAGTGCGCCGTGGTCGGATCAGGACTCGCTATCTACTGGCACAACGCTCTGTTCCTGCTTCGTGGCGACCTGTTCCGAGTACTTGAAGGTCCGTGGACCAGTACGAGGTGCAGTTCAAGGATCAACAGTACTTCGAACTGATACTGCGGAGAAAACAACGCTGGCTCCTAGCGCCAAGTTGTCCCAGATCTGGACGTTCTACCTATCTGTACTGGTTCCACACGCCCCCACACATGTGTGCAAGCACTTCCACCAGTTCTTGACGCGACTGGCATGGGAACATTGGTGTCTGACACTGGACATCATGCAGCAGATGCGTGAACTCGTGCAGATGGAGAAGCAGCAGCTCACGGCGGCCACAGCCACTGCAGCCTCAACTTCCAGTCTGTCGTTCTCTGATTCATCATCGTCTCCAACCTCTTCGCTGTCACCATACCCGTTCGTGTCGTGGCTCGTGCGTGACGTACTTTGTCGCACCACATCCAAGTCGACGGACGAATGGCTAGCCACACAGACGGAGTCGGTTTGCTCCGCCTTTTTACTGGAGTTTGCCAAGCTCTGCGTGGAGCTGGTACTGGACCTCCCACACTTTCAGACCGCCGGACGTAGTCGCAGTACATCGTCGTCGTCCACGAACGCGCTACCGCCGTACTTTGTCAACTTCATCAAACAGCACCCGGGGTTCTGGGCCAAGTGGAAGATGACGACGTCTGACTTGGAGTCACTGCTGGACTTTACGCTGGAAGCGCTCAAGGAGCCGCTAGAAGGTCGTGGCCATGGTGGTGTGCGCGTTGGGAACGCAGTCATGCCAGTCGCGCTGTTCCCGGCCGCCCCACCTGCTGCAGTGATGCAGGACGCCTTTACCCGATTACAACTGGTACTACGCCTGCTAGGCCAGATCACGACGCTGCACCACTCTTCACTGTCCAAGATGGCGAGTTTGCAACGTATAAACCTCTTTCTGAAATTGCTCTTTGGCGTCTTCGAGGTGAACGACCGAGGGCGTCTGGATGGCAACAGCTACTCGTCTGAACGAGCGTCCTGGCTCATGGTACTCTACGGTGCGAGTTGTACGGCACTGTATGAGAAGTTGGACGAGTTGGTTCAGTTCTACCGTCAAGACGGCGCGAGCAAGACCTCGGACGTTGTCGATGACGCTGGCAATGTGGCTGGTGACGCACAGACTGGCATCTCAGAGGAGGCTTTGACCAGTACAGTGGCTAGTGTTCTCCGCTTCTGCAATTTGTCGTTGGTGGAGACTTTCTTCCAGCGTGGAAGTGAGCAGACGAGCAGGAAATCCCCCAAGAGTGGCAGCAATGGAGGCTCGTCGACGACTTCAACGTCGACGGCGCTCAACTGGACCAAGTGTGGGAACGTGGTGTTCGTGGAGATCGACAGCCTCGTGCGAGACTTTGCGTCCAGCCAGAAAGCAGCGGCGCTGCAGCAGCGCAAGAACCGGAGTCAACAATTTTCGGGAGACCGGAGCTTTCCGAGCCACGTCGACCCAACGAGCGACGACACTGAAGGCTCAAGCTCAGGTGGTGCAGTGGTGAACGGATTACGATCGCCCGCTGAAGCCGTGGGAATGCCGTTGGGCCGCTTATTATGGAGCTTCCTAGCCTTCCGTGGTGGGGAATTGGCGTGCTTGGCTGCGTGTGGCCGGGCATTGGCTTCAGTGCACGTAATGAGCCAAGTGGCGGAGAAGAGCATCGAGAAGTGGATCATTGAAGATCGTCACGCCACGTGGGATGCACTGGCGTTGCGGCTCCAGGTGCCCGAACTGAGCGAGGACGAGTTTGAGACAGCGTGTCTGGAGCAAGGCAAGCTGCTGACATTGGCGGTGCTCTTCCTCCAGCAACTGCGACGCGCACCGGTGCTGACGGAAGCCTTGAGTCTTGGGCTGCTGGGCAAACTCATGGGCTGGATGGAACGAGCTCGGGTCGGTGGCAACAGCGTGGCGGAGATGAAGTTGCTGTTCTTGGCGGCGGAAGTGACCAACTTTGTGTGCAAACCGTTGGCCGAAGTGCTACCTGCCGCGCACAAGAAGCAAATGCTGCGCCAACTGTGCGATCTGCTACTAGCGCTGGGCCACGCGAGGAGGAACAACGGCATCATGAAGGCCATTGGATTGGGTGGGTCACTGCGATACAGCGTGGAATTCCACGTGGCAACGCTGGCCGCTGGCATCTTCTTACGTGTGCAAACGCGGAACGGAGCACCGCTACGCGTGGACGAGAGGATCCCGTTCAAGTTGACGCGCACGACAGAGAAGCATCTGCAAGCTCTGGAGACGCTACTGCAGAGCAAGGACGCGTTCCGATTGGGAAGACGCGCTGATGCGCTGCTGACTTTCGCGCGTGACCCTCGACGCAGTCTGGCGGACCAGGACGAGTTCTTTGTGAGCCTTTTCTCAAGCATGTACCCGGCGCACGGCTGGCTACTGACCAAGTGCCTACCTTAAGATATAGCTCGGGCTGGAAAGAACAGCAAGATGCTGAGGAGGATTGGGGAGGGTCCTAGACAGAAAGGAAGTGACGTTAAGCAGTGGGAATGGCAGCAGAATGAGCAATTCGTGATTGGCACGCCTCGATATATTTCAAAGAGCGAACGGGGTACTCATGCTGCTGAGGGGTCAGGATCCATGTCTCCCTTGCGCGGTGGCCGACCGACCGCTCTCACCAGTGATTGGTCTCCCGTCGAGAGAAGAGCTCGCAGAGTGTACGAGGAGGTGGAGCGGGGAGGCCTTGCCACGTGGTTAGATGTGCAGACACAGGAATGGGTCGGTAGTAGCTCGCCAAACTGGGAATGGATGGCATAGCGCCTATGCAAGGAGCTAGCTACGAGATATCTGGAGAATGGTAGCAGCCAAGCACAGGGTGTCAGGTTGTTCGCTGACGTACGTCCACCCGCAGCTTCAAGTTGATCTCCTTCTCTGATTGGCTGAGAGCAGGCCAATCAAGGCCAAACCAGTGGCAGGCCGATTCAGGCATAGTGAAAGCAAGTTTGGCGCGAGGAGACGTTATCAGTCATACCCTTTAGAAGCAGATTTTCGCCAATCACATCCAACTTCAAGTGGCTTATCCACCAATCACCCGTCGGAGCTGCTCGCTGTCTACGCCCGCCACGCAAGTCGAGAAAGGGGGAGAACGCGATTGCGATCACTATCCAAGAACCCGAGAAGCAGACCAAGATGGCTCGTTCCCGTAAGATGTTGTCGCTGTTTGCGACGCTGCTGGCGCTGCTGCTGGCCGTGGCCTGCGGGCAGGAGGCAGCTCCGGAGGTGGCCAAGCCCGTGGCCATCAAGGCGCACGCGAGCCACATCCTGGTGGACACGGAGGCCGAGGCGGACGAGTTGAACGCCGAGCTGGCTGAAGCGTCCAACCTCTTCCTCAAGTTCGCGCAGCTGGCCAAGGAGCACAGCAAGTGCCCGTCGTCCAAGAAGGGCGGCGACCTGGGTACCTTTGACCGCGGCATGATGGTGCCGGAGTTCGACCGCGTGGCCTTTGAGGGTGAGATTGGCGTCGTGCACAAGGTGCAGACGCAGTTCGGCTGGCATCTGGTGCTCATCTCGCGGCGTCTGGACGGCACGGAGAAGCCCGACGAGTGGCGCTGGCTGAAGGAACTGCTGCAGAAGGCCATGCCCTTCATTGGACCCATTGTGCTCATCGTGATCATGGCGCTGGGCGCTCGTGGCAGCAAGAGCGGACCGCGCGCCCGTGCGTACCACATCTTGGTCAAGACGGAAGCAGAGGCGGACAAACTGTTCAAGGAGATCGACGCGGCGGAAGACAAGAAGGCCAAGCTGTCGGAGCTGGCGGCCAAGCACAGTACCTGTCCGTCGGGCAAGAAGGGCGGCGACTTGGGCATGTTTGGCCCTGGCGAGATGGTGCCAGCCTTTGACAAGGTGGTGTTCCAGGGAGAGGTGAACAAGCTCTCCAAGGTGGAGACGCAGTTTGGCTGGCACGTGCTGCTCTGCACGGAGCGTCTGGGCGACAAGAAGAAGCAGTAAACCTTGCAAGCTGGTGGCGTTGCTGTGGTTATGAAGCCGGCGATAGCGATGTCAAACGCACATGACGCTGGAAAAAGATCGTTTCCCCTCCATTTGCAGTCGTGTTTCCCGTCATTTTCAGTGCTCTGGCCGGTCTTCAGAGTGGTGGGGGAGTCACAGCCGTGCTTCATTGCTGCACGCGGACAGAGCATTGCGCTGTTGGTCCCTACAGGTCGCCGTGGTCGTAGTCGTCTTCGTCTTCATCTTCACCTAGGACGTCCTCGTCCTCGTCCATGCCCGAACGCTGCTTCGTGAGCACCAAGTGCCAGCCAAACTACCATATAACAACACCCCGTGAGGCAGTGCCACCACAGTCTCAAGCCTAGAAAGCTGGCATTAACGCAAATGGCAGCAGTAAGGCGGAACGTACCTGAGTGTGCACCTTGTGCACCACACCGACAGGCTTCTCGAAGGCCACCATGTCGAACTCGGGCACCATTTGGCCACGGCCGAAGGAGCCCAAGTCGCCACCCTTGCGGCTGGACGGACACTTGCTTCGCGCTTTGGCTAGCGCTGCAAACTTGCTCTCCAGGTCGTCAGCCGTCTGCAGCTCCGCCAAGATCTCATCGCATTCCTCCTCCGTGGGCACCAGAATGTGGCTCGCGCGCGCTGATGGCTTACCCGCCGCGGCTGCCACAGATGTGGGCGTGAGCACCAAGGTAGAGAACACTGCCACCAGCAGCGCCAGCGCCAGTAGCGCCGTCCCCGTGCTCTTCTTGGTCATGATCGATGCAGCTATCTACGTCCGCTTGGTCCGCTCGAGCTCTTGAGATCTTGTGGCATTCCGAACTTGAACCTTGTAGCAAACTGACTCGTTTAGACGGATGGTATACAAGACGAGAAGTAACTGGATCCAATCTGTAGCCGCTTTAGAAGAGCGGTCTGCGGGATAAAGACACGTTCCGAATAGAGCGCCCTGCGCCCTCCATTTTGGTTGTTTTCTCCGCGCTATATTGAGAGCACCATGGCCATGAAGGCACCGACGCCGGAAGAGGTGGTGGCGCTCGTGACGGCGGCCACGGCGCCAGACGGCACTATCGCGCCAGCCATGCAGGAGCTCCTCATGCAGATGCAGGCGCAGCAGACCCAGGCTCAAGCCCAGGTCCAGGCGCAAGCGCAAGCCCAAGCGCAGAGCACCAGCAGCTCCACAACTTCGGTTTCGTCAACGCAGGCCAAGACGGCACCGACGGCAGCGAAGACAGTAAACACCACAGCCACCGAGCTTATGCCATTGCCTGCAACGGTGGTGATCGGCTCGCCCACTAGTGGCGTCACGGCTTCAAGCGTCGAGCCAGTACACACAGTAGTAAGTGGCGAAGCTACTGGCGCCTCGACAAGAGCGCCGACCAAGGCGGTGAAGCGCAAGAGCATCCCGTTGAGTATGAAGAAGGAGGCGATCGAGTGGATCATGGGGCCCGGGAAGGGCATCCCGTCCCGCGCGGAGAAGCACTTCTGCGCTTTGAACTGGGACGTGAGCGCGTCCAGCTTCCGGAAGTGGTGGAAGAACCGTGAGAAGATCATGGGCGACTCGAGCAACAAGAAGCGGATCACGGGCGGTGGACGTAAACCGTATCTGGAAGACTCTGAGGAAAAGCTGCTGGTCGTGGTTATCCAGGAACGCGCCAAGAAGGACCGAGTGACGCGCAAGTGGATTGCCAAGACAGCCCAACACATGTTCCAGCGTTCCAATACCACCTTTAAGGCCTCGGAGAACTGGGTCACCAAGTTTATTCGGCGCAACGGATTGACTCTCAAGCGCAGTTACGTCACGTGCGAGCCGCAGCCTTCTGTAGATCACCAGCAAGCGCAGCAGCGAGCCCAGCAGGCGCTACAACAGGCATCAGGTGCTCAAAACCTCAACGTTGCGACGACGACCACAGAGTAAGTTCTGAGCGGTATCTCCACCATTATGTTGGCAAACTGAAGCGTGTGCGGGCTAGCAGTACTGACAGCATTTCCAACGCGGTGGGTGTGCGTACTGTGTTGCATTCTAGCGCTCTGGTCTAGTACAGCAGCGTCCGCTTTCCATGTCGGACCCGGCGGTCTCCAGCGCACAAGCGAGCTGTAATCTAGCACTCGCCAAGTTGTGGTAGTAAGGCGGGCAGTACTCCTGTCTGCAGCCAAGGGTAGTGCTTGACGTTGACTGCTCAAGCGCAGCGCAGACTGTACGAAAAGTCCGACGGAAATCAATACGTTTTGTCTTCGTGTCCCGTGTGTTCGTGTTTGCCGCCGTGACAAGACTCCTGGACAGTCTCCATGGCTGCCAAACACGTTAGCGGCTCATGACACTGCATTGCCGACGACATAGAGAGCTACGAGTCGCCTGGAATGGCCATGAGCGCCGCAACAAACGCGATGCAGCCTCCCATTTTCATGTGGTGTCGTGGCTCGTCGCGCAGTGCACCCATCTTGTCCCTTGCATAGAGGGTTCTTTAAAGTCGGGTCCAGTATTCGCGACGCATCCTTACACCGAGGTTGTACAGTACTCCTTCGCCCCATCTCCTCCAGAAGGGAGAACCCTCCCACTTTCGTTGGTTGCCGCAATGATCCGTTTCCAGAGGGTGTATCTTCAGCGGCCGCGCCAGGAAGAGTCAACCCGCACTCGGAGATTGGCACGCGCGTCGAGAAAGAGGAAAGGAGCAAGGCTTCGAGTGAGTATCGGCGGTGGCGCGGCAAACGGACGGGACGGCGGACCATGGGACTCAAGAGCACGCGACCGCTGCCGCTGGCGCACGCGGAGCTGGTCATGGCGCCCTTCTTCAAGCGGCGCTTCCGCTCCTGGCATCTGGATCACGTGGAGCTGGCCTTGGCGCGATACCGACTGCTGACGTCGCGCTTTTGCGTGGACGCATTGCAGCTGAGCGCCGTGTTGGGGATCAAAGAGCAGGCGCTGGTGAATAACGTCGTGCGTCTCTTCCTGCCGCGTACCCCCACGCGCGTGCAGTGCATGGTGGACGTCATGGAGGTGCTCATCGCGCTCACACTCGTGTGTCAAGCACCCAGTATGCTGCGTCGCTTTGAAGGCGAGTGCTGATTGCGCTACGTCTGTGCTTCAGGTAATGTGGTTGTTGCTTCCAGGATTTGTGTGCTAAATGGTGCATCTTGTGGTGTGTAAGCAGTTATCTTTGACATCGTTGATGTGGAGACCAAGGGCTCCCTTTCTTCCACGGATTTTATATTGAGTAGGTGTCGATGGCTGTATCAATGGTGTGCGCTTGGAATCTGTCGTGGTCATGTAGTCACGAATGGCTCTTGGTGTATGTGCGCAGTGTGCGGAGCGGTGGGGCGTGCCATTATGAAGCTGTTCGAATACGACGTAAGTGCGCCTTCGTGCCAGCTTAGCTGCTGCTTTACCACCATAAAGAGCTGTCTCCGTTTTGCAAAGACATGAGCATGGGCAAACGGAAATATAGGCGTGTTGACCATTGGCTTTGCTGTACTTTTTTGGTGTGTAGGTGGAACCGGAGCAGCAGGCCGCAATGGAATACATCACAGGTGTTCTTGACTCTGAGGTTCTCAAGGACGGCCAGCTCGCCAAAGAGACACTCTGCAAGTTCATGCTGTCCGACCTCTTCGCTGTTCACTACGTGAAACTCTGCACAGGTCAAGACAAACCCAAGTTGTATGTGATAATGGAGAAAGACGCGGAGTTCCTGGGTGCCGTCGAGTTCAGCAACGAGCAACAAATGCGGACAATGTCCCTGCGTAGTGTTCGCGACATGATCTACGCGCAGATACAGCGTGTACCGTTGGATTTCACGTTCTTGAGTCAAGGTCGCGAGGTCGAGAAGGTTTGGGAGGTGGATCGCCGCGCCTGGTCCATCGTTCCATTTGCCCTGCGCGGCTCTCCGGGGCTACGAGCTAATATCCAAGCCACGAATCGCAAACTTGAGCGGCCAGCAGTCGTCAACCAGTTCGAGTTTCGGTACATGGGTAACACGATCACGCGATACAAGAAGTTCGTGCATGAGATCAACCCCGTCTACCGACACCGTAACTTCCGGCTGCGGAAAAACACGACACAAAAGGGACTCGTCCCCGTGGGCCAATGGCATGTAGCAACGACGTGGAGCGGGGAGTGGCTATACAACCAGCAGCAGATCAAGACGAGGACAAAGCCGGAGATTCTCAAGCGCCTGCGAGGTGCAGCGAAGCCCACACCTGGAGTGCTCGTAGTCAAGGGGCACACAGGGGAAATTATCTCGCCGTCGAACCCAACCAAAAGTGCAGGCACGGACACGGATGCAAACGAGGGAAGTAGTAGACCACCAAGTGCGGATCAAAGTGCTGCTGCTCCTACTCTATCCCCAAAGAAGCCCGAGAAGAGGATGCAGCGGATTGAGGCGTTGACGCTACAAGAGCGCAGACGCGAGGAAATTCGACGCAGAGAGCGGGTTCAGTGGAAAGCGCGTGTCATTGCGATGGAAGCGCAGCAGCAAATGGAGGAACGAAAGCACGACAAACTTGAAGCGGTGAATGGACAGCGTGGAGATGGTTCAGAACTGATGGCCGGCACAGGGCCGCAGAAACCAGGCTTCAGAACTGTGTTGGTTCGTGTCGATGAAGACAACGCACTGCCATCGCGACTCATCCCCACCACACCCAAGAAGAGGAGAAGGCCGAAGAGAATCAAGTATGCGGCGTATAACTGGGATGTTCCAGGCCGTCTGTTGTCTGCGGTGCCCCCTCGAAGCAAAAAACTGAAAGTGACCATGATCAGTAATGATATCTCGTTGGCCACGCCAACGGGAACATCACAGGGCGGACAGATCAGCCTCGGCCGGTTTCTATCTTCAACGAATGTCATCTTAGACGAGAATCAAGTCGAGGTGTTCCCAGTCCTGGTGATTCGACCCCTGGAGGACCAGGTTGATGTGTGCGAGCGTTGTGAGAGTGCCGGTGTAGCAGAGACATCCCTCGCATCCACTAATAGTGGCAATGAGAGAGGTGGACTGACCGTCCGCGAAGCAAAAAGGATACCCTTGCTAGCCAGCAAATCGTACCTGACAGAGTTCGAGTACGACATCAGCGCAAGCGAAAGCAACTACGAAGCGCTTTATCAGCACATTTCCAGCAGCATGCTTCAGGATGCACTTTGCCTCAACCGACGAGATGTCCTCGGACGCACGATGCTTCACGATGCAGCGGAGTTCGGCCATGCGAACGTTATGGAGCTTTTGCTAAAAGTTCGGGTCGTGATGGACGCTCCCGACCGCCGAGGAGACACCCCTCTCCACCACGCTGCACGTCATGGGCGGCTCAAAGAAGTAAGCATGCTTCTGCGAGAGAATGCCGTCCCAACTCGGCTGAATTTCGAAGGGAAATCACCGCTGTACAGCGCACTGGAGACAGCTGCGAAGGAAGCCAACGGCGCCGACCGTGTGGTTGCAGAGGGTGCTGACAAACGCAAGAACTTCTTTCTCGCACATCGGGCGTACCCTCAGCTCCGGCAAGTGATCGATTTATTGTGGGATCGATATGACTTGGTATTTCTCGAGAAAAAGGACGTGTACGACCGCACCTGTTGCTTGGAGCTGGAGAAGGAGATATACGGAGATTTGGTTTGCGCTTGCCGTGAAGGCAACTTGATCAGGGTACAGAGGCTAGTTGATCTTGAGAAGCAATCCGTGGCGCAATACCTCAACGAGCAGATGCAGTTTCTGAAACGGACAGCACTCCACGAAGCGACGGAGCAAGGCCACACAGGCCTGGTGGACTTGCTACTGAAACTCGGAGCTGATGGATACCTCCGGGATCAGCGTCTGCAAGCTCCGCTTCATATTGCTGCAGAAAAGGGACACCTCAACATTGTGCAGTGCCTACTCGCCAAGTTCCCAGGGACGGCAAGTTTTCAAGATATATCTGGCTGCACGGCTCTCCACCTTGCTGTTCAAAAACGCCATTGGAGGATTGCCTGTGAACTGGTTGCGTCAATGAACGGTGGACACCCAGCTAGACCCCACGATCGCATTTGTGAGAGCGGCGACAGCAGTCCAACAGTGAAGAACCTTGATCTACAGGATGTACATGGATACACAGCACTCCACTACGCTTGCATCCACGGGAAAGAGGAAGTGTGCTTTGCTCTACTCAATTCTGGAGCGAACCCATCAATCTCACGACATGAATACAACATTTCGAGGGGAACTTCTCACCTTTTTGGGCTGTACTGGAAAGGGGGAGTAAGTCGTGGCCAGAAACGGAGAGGAGTGAAGATCGAGTCCGACCAGTGCACAAGCTTTGACATCGAGGCCCCGTTGGAACTACTGCTTCGAGCTTGCAAGCTGGGTAGCGCGAGCTATCCGGAACGACTACGCATTCTCGAGTTTCTGTTGGGTCATCACCGCAACCTGATCCTGAGCAGTGGTCAAGAGGTGGAACGGAAGTTGGTGAAGTCTCCCCCGCCAGCGCTGTTTCATCTCGCTGCTGAAGTCGCTGACATCAACTTGAGTGTGGCTGTGGAAATTTGTCGCCATCTGCACAAACTGCAAGTCGAGATCAACGTGCCGCACCACCGCACAGGGGAGACGGTACTTCTCCAAGAGTGCAAACGTGTTTGTGTTGGAGCGAGCAAGTTGGTCCCATCGGGCGTAGGGAGCAGTAGGGACAAGACCGATCAACTCGCGCTGGTCCGAAGTCTTTTGGAGATGGGGGCGAACGCAGACTTAGCGAATGAGCTGAACGGTGAGTCACCGCTGGGCTGTGCTGCATGGTATGGACACCTAGCACTCATGGATCTACTCTTGGAGGCCGGAGCAGACAAGGATGGTTTCCTGCGGCGCTGTTCGTTTTCACCACTCCACTTCGCGGCTTTGGGTGACAATGTTCCGTGCGCCAAGATGTTGATTGGACGGAAAGTAAAGGTCAACGTTGAGATGCCACCCCAGAATCTCGAAATGCCGCTGTACTTCGCGATCCGCTGCAAGAGCGAAGCAATGGTGCATCTGCTGTTGCACAGCGGTGCTGATGCTGCGTCGCTCTGCACAGTGCAGCAAAACGTCACTACCTCGTTTAACGTGACGCTTTCACTTCCAAATCTGAAAGGAGGCCGGTCAGGGAGACAGGTCTGGCAGATGTTCAGTCCCGAGTGCAAACGCACTGACTTCGCTGCACTGGTTGTCCCGCCATTGACATTTGCGTTGCTGATTGCGCAGCCCTACAGCCCGTTCAGCCGTCCGGAAGAATTGAGCTGCACAATGGCGCGTGTGCAAAAGCATGCTGAGTGGTCAGCGATGAATCGGATCTGCGTGATGATTGCGAAGCGGTTTTTCGAGGAAAATGATGGAAGCAAGGGAATCATCACACGCAGCGATGTCTACTTGGCAAGCCGACTGGGCTATTGGGACCTCGTACAGATGCTGCTATACCACCAGATCGCCCTGTCGAGTTCCTCCACTTCTTTGAGCATGAACGCCTTGCATTTGGCTGCCGCTGTGGGACAAACCAAGGTTGTGACTGCACTGGTTGCCGGGGGAATGAACGTGAACTGCGTCTCACCCTATGGATTACAAGGGTGCGGGCAAACCGGACCGCTATATTTCGCGCT
This sequence comes from Halophytophthora batemanensis, assembly GCA_023338225.1. NCBI lineage: Eukaryota > Oomycota > Peronosporomycetes > Peronosporales > Peronosporaceae > Halophytophthora > Halophytophthora batemanensis. The sequence continues at coordinate 24,448 of JAADYK010000081.1, forward strand.
GGTCAATGGACACACAGAGACGGCTGCAAAGCTTCTAGTTCTCGGTGCGAACCCGGAGGAGACAATTCCTCACAGTAAGAAGCAGATACGGTGGAGAAAGCCCTACTCTGGGAGGGGCGGTGTGGAATTCAGTACCTACCACGCTGTTCGCTTTCTGCTTAGCGAGGCGATGCGAAAAGAGGAAAGAACGGCCTTCATTACTGCTAGATCGGGTTCTGGGAGGGTAACTCGCACGCACCATGAAGATGAGCCTTCGGTGAACCTGATCCACCATATCGAGTGCAGTATCAACCAAAAGGTGCCTTTGATGCACCTCGTCGTTGCCTTGGGGCACGCAAGGTTGGTTCGAGTGCTAGTAGACGTCGGTATGAACATATTCACCGGATTCGCAGCCGCTGAGGACGCCCACACACGTCTTAGCGGTCAGAATAGCGAGCTTGAGACGGCGGTGCATATTGCAGTCGCATGTGGACACCTGGAGATCGTGAAGATGTTTGCGGTAGTTGCGCAAAATCACTTTCCAGGGTGCTTTTCTCGAGAGGGGGAGACCGTCAAAAGCCTCCTCGTTACGGCGTGCGAGGCTCACCAGACCGAGATCTTGCGGTTCTTGCTGAACGTCCCGAGCGACAGCAGCCCCACTGAAGCCAGCGGAGGGGGTTATGCGTACGGCCAACGCAAGGATGAGTTCCAGCGTGCGCTGCAAGTTTGTGTCACAGTTCAGTTCATCGAAGGTTTCCACTTGCTTGTGGGGTGCGGAGCCAAGCCAAACGTACACACTCTTGTGAGTGCTCTGCATGGCGTGGCGTTTCCAGTGAAAGGGCGGTCTTCAGCTCGTGACTGGGAAGCAGACCCCTCCTTTGAAGGAGGTAGCAGTATGACTCTCGTAGCTTTCCCCGGAGCGCGATACCGACATGACCTGCGCACGAATTCCGCCCAAACGTGCGAGATGCTGGTAAACGCTATCGTTCCTTTGGACTCGATGAGCGATGTCTGCGACTTTCTCGGTTCGAGCCCTATCTTTGACGTGGTGGCGAAGATCCTCATTCTTTGCTCGCATCACAAACTGTGGTTTGTGTTGGACCGCATCTTCGTGCAGCATGAAGAGCAGTTTGTGGCTGCAACTAGCATTTGGAAGCCCGTGATTGCACGTGCAGCGTGCTGCTGCCTGGCTCTGCACCGCGCGGCGATGCACAATGAGGTGAAGCTTGTCGCGTTCTTCCTTCGACTCGGTGTTCCTCCTGATCTTCGACTCAGCGAGATCCCATCCGCAAAAAGTCCAATCTGGTATGCGGCGTCGAGAGGTTGTCTGGAGGCCTTTCTCCGTTTGGCGTTGTCCTCACCGCAGTTTGTGAGCAACTTGGGCATCCGAAAGGACCTCAACAGTCTCGAGATGCTCTTTCGATCTATCAATGAGTCACGAAGCTACTTTTCGACTCCCAAGACTACCTGCAGATGGCAGAATCTTACGGTCTTTGGATGTGTCGGCGTGCCCAAGAGCCAAACGAACTGCTTCCTCATCCAGAAGTTCATTAACTACGGTATTCTGGAACAGCGGGAGCCTGCAGGCGACTCGCTACTGCATTTTGCAAGCCGTAAGGGAGAATTACTAGCTGTACAAGCGCTCATTGAAGCTAGAGCAGACATCACCGCCAAGAACGCGCTAGCAGAGTCTCCGCTCGAGACGGCCAGCAGAAGGAAAGACCCGTTCGGGTTGTCTATTGTGCAGAGCTTGTTGTCGGCGCTTGTTTCCCAGAAGTGCCAAGATTCGGCAACTATGATTAACCGCGCGCTCGTGTGTTGCTTCGCACAACCACCACCCTGCAACTTAGAGATTGCAAAGGCTTTGCTGGATGCTGGCGCGAACACATCGTTCGCGTACGATGCAGCGGAAAAGAAGGACGAAACGGGGGGATCAGCCCCTATCTCAGCGCTATACTACGCACTCCAGACTGCGCAACTTGCTGGTGTGAACCTTCTGCTGGACTATGGAGCTTCCTTGACTGTGGAACTGTCCGAGGTATTCCTTACACCGCTCGTGATGGGGGCGAAACACCAGACGCGACTACATTGGCGGAGGTTTTCGAGGTTCTTGAAGAGTAAAGACCGCCACCAGCTGCTACTGGACGTTCAAGGCATTATGCAGTTGCTGCTGCGGACCGAAACCTTCTCGCAGACCATGAACGCCGACCTCGTGCAGCAAACACTGACATCGGCGTCGGCCCTCGCCGCTACTATCGCGAAACAAGTCGGGTTGGCGCAGCGTTTCTGGAGTGTGGTAACAAGTATTCTGGAGAAATACCCGTCGGAAGGCAGCAGTCGGAAGGCCGAGTGGAGTCAGAGAACGGCGCTGCACTACGCCGTCGCCAGTTCGGAGGCGATCATGGTGGGTAAACTGCTTGAGTTGCGCGGGTTTGATTTGCTCGCGGAAGACGAGCGCAAACAAACCCCGCTGCACTTGGTTGCGATAAGTGGCGACGAGGTGATCTGCCGCCTTCTACTGGACAAGCTACGATCCAGTAAACGAAAGGCCACCGCGATTGACGTTCCTGACGAACGCGGTCGAACACCGCTGCATCTTGCAGTGATCCACGGACACGACGTCGTGGTGGATATGCTCGTAGACACCGGGGCTTCGTTGGAAGTGCGCTGTCACCAAGGCCTTACGGCGATGCTGTACGCCGCAAAGTGCAATCGACTCGCCATTCTCATCGCTCTGCATTCGTGCGCAGGTCTGGCTGCTCCGGAGTCGTTGCAGTTGACTAACGGTGAGGCTGGGGTATTCCTTGCGGCTCGCTTCCGGGCATTCCCCGTCGTTAGATGGTTCATCAATCTGTACGCGGAAGAAAACGGTGAAAAGCTTGGCGATGGTGCTGTGACGGTGATGAACAGCAAGGAGTCGGTGTTTGGAATCAAGTGTCACTTCCAGCGCACAGTGCTACACTATGCTGCCATCTATGGGGACGAAGACACACTCAAGCTACTCCTCCAGACAGCAGCGAAAGCAGCAGAAGCGAATGGCACTTCAGGGGAGAAGATGATGAGGAGCATTGTTGATGCACGAGACGCGAATGGATACACCTCGTTGCTGTACGCGTTTGCGTTCGGTCGATTGGGTGCAAGCGACTTACTCTGCCAATTCGGAGCAGATCCTCACGTAGGTGTGGATCATTCAGCTGACCCGAAGGCCCACCCGTACGCCGTGGGCTTCGACATTGGAGCACTGCTACAGCTATTCGCACTCCCCGGTTGGTATTCATTTGCGTGCAAATGTCTCCCAGCTCAAGAGAAGGCACGGCTGGTCCAGTCGTCTACCATCGATGAAGATTACTTGCGGAACTCGAGCTACAATTATCAACAGGTACGCGGTCACCCGCCGATGGATTGCCGACTCCCAGTGCTGATATCCGATGGCAAGATCAAACCACAGAAAATGCTGGTACGCTCACGCAATGCTAGAGGCAAAGAGCGAGTGTGGATGTGCATGCGTTCGTGGCGCTTCCCACACAAGTCGCTGTTCGACTTTGTGTGTGAAATCGGAGATGCGCAGATGGCAACGTACCTGGTGAACATGCGGCTCCCGCACCTTCTTCGTAGCACGACGTACCAGACTCAGCGACGGAACTTTATGCAATCAGTGCGATGGAATCGGCTCGGGGTTGTAAATGCGCTCATTGGATCCGCGACGTCAGAAAACCCTGCCTGGTCCCAAGACAGGAACCACTTCATGGATTTTCTCGAGGCTGGTGTCGAGTGTTCGGTGTCACGGGGGCTGGAAGATATGGCAATCTTCTTGCTCACTCAGTGGCATGGAATCAAGGAGAACGGTCGAAAGGGGGCCACTCCAAGGGGGTTTGCATTCCAGTTTGCGCCGGCTTTCCAGGTCGCGTGCATTCGCCGCATGACAAAGCTGATGAAGTACATGATCGAGCGCGGCGGAGAGGAGCTGGTAGATTTCCACTGGAACGAGGGGTCGGCACTCGCGTATGCCTTCGCTTTGGGGCACATGGACGTTGTTGAACTGTTACTGCGCCACGGAGCAACTCCTAACAGTCCGACAGAGGTGTACGTGGCGGCATCAGTGCTCAAGTGGGCACAGTTCGGGTGTCTAGAGAGTGTGCAGGTACCCTGGTATCGGCAAAGTCAGCCCAAGGTGTCGGCTTCATTAACATCAGCAGCGCAGCGACCCACGCTAGTCGGTCCACTGGAGGCGTACGAGCCGCCAACTCAACGTCTCCCGGTTGAGCTCATCTGCGAGGCCTTTGGTAACATCAGGACAAACGCAGACGGTGCCGTTGTGGCGGCAGCCAAGCTGGCTGGTTCAGCGCACGCCAGCACTGACAGCGATGGTGGCAAAGGCGTTCCAGAACTCAGCAAGGTTGATGAAAGCTTCAAAGCAGATCTGCCTGCAAAGGCCGCGACCTGCAGTGGTGACGAGCCAGCGCAAGGTGAGACCAGCAATGGTGAGCACGCCAGAGAGGCCAAGGAGACTGCGCCACCGACAGAGAGAGTGACAGCAACCGGCGGTAGCAATGCTGGCGGTATTCCACTTGCAGCACCTCAAAGCGAGCTTGAAGCGGGGAACCCAAGCACCATACAAGAACGAGATGCACCAGAGGAAGATCAAGAGCAGGCGATCACCACAGAAATCATGCTTGGTGTGATCAGCGCCGTTGAGGATATCGAACTCAACGCGACAGAAAACACCACGGACTCAGGCCCCAATGAGGACAAGGATGTAGTCGCGTCAGCTTCAAGCGGCAGCATGGAGGGCTGCACCGATACAAATGCCCTCCGTGTGGCCACCATCGACGCCGAGCACAGAGAACGAAGCACGACTGAAGGCACGGAGGATCACACTTCTGGCCACGACAAAGACGTATCTCCTTCTGCTTTGATCGCCAGCGTTGAGGTCTGTGACGAGCCAGAACCACAGGAACAAGAGCACGCAGAGGCGATCAGTGCACTTGTCATCGACGCGCTCATCACCACCATCGAGGCCAAAACTAGCGACTGGAACAAGATAAAACTCCCCGAAAACTTCGTTCCTGGTAGCAAAGATGTATATGAGCCGGCTCCAAGCAACAATACGGCGAGCTGTGCTGAGGCAGAAGCTCATGATGTGGACGGGACGGACGCTGCTGAGCTCCCCAAGACGGACGACGATCACAGCAAGCTACGCGGCACAACGTCATCCGCAGACACTCCACCAGCTGGTGACGACGGTCACGTGGGGCTGCAGAACAACAGCAACAACAGAGAAGAGGAACTCCGAGGCCCAGAAGCCACCCAGAGTGACAGCTAACGACAGAACAACCAACCAACGCCAGCAGCAGCAAGACACAACGACAGCAGGTAAAGATGCGTGCAGGGCTCTCGCCCGCCTCGCTCGTGGCTTCCGCATGGCGTTCCCTACTTTATCTCTATGAAATGACGGATTCGATGACAACAGGGCGGCACCGCAACATCTCAGAAGAAATCGGCGGCGCTCTTCCGGCTCCCGGCCTTCTTGCTCTTCTTGCTCTTCTTGACGGTCGCGGGCGGCGATGACACCTTGAGGACACCCTTGATCTCGTCCGAGGTCTTGGTTACCGCCTCCTTCTTGGCTGAGGCCTTGAGACGCTTCACCGACACTTCGTGCTTCAGCGCCTTGCTCTTCCCGAACGTCACCTTCTTGCTGCTCTCCGTCGCGGCACTCGCCTCGGCCTCAGCCGCCTGAGTCTGCGCCTTGCGCTTCTTGGAGGCCGCAGCCTTGAGCTTCTTCTGTGTCTTCTGCGTGCGCTCGCAGTGGCGACACAGCGTCTTGTCCTTAGGCACCAGGTTCTTCCCGAAGCCGCCGCAAGCCCCACAACGCCGGAACTTCTTCCCGCTCGTCACCACCGTCGGCTCCTTGGCCTTCTTGGCGTCCTGCTTGGCTTTCTTCTCGGCCTCCTTGGCCTTCTTGGCGTCCTCCTTGGCTTTCTTCTTCGCCGCCTTGGCCTCTTCGGCCTTCTTGGCCTCCAGCTTGGCCTTCTTGGCATCTTCCTTGGCCTTCTTCGCCGCCTCCTTGGCCTTCTTGGCGTCTTCCTTGGCCTTCTCGGCCGCCGCCGCAGCCTTCTTGGCCTCCTCCGCCTTCTTGGCCTCCTCCGCCTTCTTGGCCTCCGCCGCCTCCTTGGCCTCTAACTTCTTCTGCTTCTTGCTCTTCTTCTTCTCCTCCGGCTCCTTCTCCTCCACAGCTTCTTCTTCCTGCGTTTTAGCCTTACGCTTCTTGCTCGTTTTCTCCGTTGTCACCTCTTTCACAGGCTCCTCCGGAGCTGCCGAAAGCGAGTCGATCTTCGTAAGCGCGAAGAACTTGGAGTACAACGCGTAGAGTCCCGCACGGTTACGCTCCGCCGTGTCGTTCGCCGCTGCGATGGCGAAGATGCGGTGCTGCACACGCGCCAGATCCACCAGCTCAAAAGCCTTCACCTCTTCTTCTTCGTCCGTCTCATCTGACTCCTTCACCTCCTGCGGACCGAACTTGTACTCGCTCAGCATGGGCAGGAAGACCATCTCCCGAATACGCTTGAACACCACCTTGTCGTATTCACCGCCCAGCAGCGCGAAGAAGGGCTCCAGGAGTAGCAGGAAGGCGTCCGTCGTCACTTGACCACCGGCAGAAGTGTAGATCTCCATCAGATAGAGATCCGCCAGGTGCATGCGTAGACCATTGGGCAGTTGACTCACCACCTCGGCCGACAAGATCGAGACGAACTCGTTCACGAGAGGAGAAGCCCAATCCTGGTCGCGTAGTAGCGCCACGCTCTCACGTACGAACTTACGAACAAGAGAGTAGAACTTGTCGAGACGCAGGCCGTCAATGCCGTGCCATTCGCGGTGCATGGTACGGAAGAAGGAGTGCACGAAGGCCAGAGCCACTTCCGGAGTCGGGATCTGATGGATGAGCTGGGATAACGAGGTGGAGAGCTCTTCCTGGACGGGCCGCTTGTCGCTCATCCACATGCAGTAGAAGAGCGCCTTCCAGAGCTTGTCCCATTCCAGGTCCGTCCATTCCGTGCGGCGCGTCAGGTACTGCGTCAACTTCTTGAGCGCGCGGTCGCGGTACTTTTTCTCTGTTGTGCGCGAGACATGGGGTCAAGCAGACAAACGTGTTAGGTTCTTGCACTAGGAGAGGCGCCGGAGGGCGCGCGAAGGGAGAGGGAGACAGCGCACCGGTGTGGGCGAGACGCTGCCCGAAGCGCGAGGCGGCGTTCTCCATGGTGACGGCGCTGGGAGTCTCCGGAGACGAGGTGGCGGCGCGCAAGTCAACTTCTCGCGACGGACCTTCTTGAGTCGCAAAGTGTGCATGTGGTCGCAACCAGCCACCGGGCGCCTGGAAATGACTGGATGGCGACGGTATTATCGCGCTGTGATTGGTGGGAAAGCGGTCGGGCGAATGTACCCGATTTCGTCCAATCAAAGCAAAGTGAGCGATGGCTTGACGAAAAGCACGCTGGCCCCGACTTCGAAGACGCCACCCAATCGTCGCTCTGCATCAGCCATTTTCCAGTATTTACGCGTATTGATTGGCGGAAAGTCCCGGGAAACATCCAACTCAGAGTCCCAACACCAAAGCAGCACAAGAAGAAACCCGGAAGCGCTCGAAGAAGCACGCACTCGCGCTCGCGCTCTTCCTGCTGCTCTGCAGGCGCCAACCGCCCCCACAATCTCGTTGCGCGTGTCCTTACAGCCATGGAGGGCGTCCTGTGGGTGCGTCAGGCGCGCGGCAAGCTGCTGCACGGATGGCACAAGCGCTATTACGTGTTGACAGATGCGGGCGTGCTGCGCGAGTACGTCTCGGAGCCGTCCACCACTGCACCTTCTCGCGGACGACGAGGCTCCTCTTCTCCATCTCCACCCATAGCGTCCAGCAGTACAGCTAGCAGTGGTATGACACTGCGGCGGGAACTGGACGTGCGTAGCGCCGCCGTCAAGACGCTGCCGTTCCCTCTTGCAGGTCGCCACAACGCCTTCCAGCTCACCACCGTCGGCACAGACGGCACGCGTCTGGTACTAAGCGCCCGCCAAGCCGAAGATATGCGATGCTGGCTCACAGCCCTACGCACTGTGCGTTCGCGTCTGGCGTCCGCGTCCAACGCTCGGGAATCGACATCCAGCAGCTCCAGTACCAGCCTGAGTATGATCGAGCGCTTGTCATCGGACAGCGTGTCGGGCATGGAGAACGAGGACTTCCTGGAAGTGGCCATGCCGCAACGGGACGACATGGCACAGCTCAGTTCCGTCTACGAATGGGTGCACGACTGCGCCGTCAAGACGTCTCGAAGTCTGCGTGTGGCTGGCACGCTCGTACCTCGTGGATCCTTGCTTGTGAGTGCGAATGGCGTGTCGCTGCAAACACTCCAGCCCGCAGAGGTTCGTCAACTGTTGCTGGAAGCGCAGACAGCTTTACCGGTGGCGCTGCGTTTCCTTCGTAGTCCACAGCGTCGCGGAGTATTGCGAGCCAAATTGTGTGCCAGTCCACTCACACAACTCAAGTCCATGGCGCGGTATCGCACCACGCCAATGCTGCAGAACTGGAAGGAGCAGGTTGTGGAGCTGTCTGGAGATCTACTGATGTGTCAGCTCAAGCCCAAGACGTCCAAGGCCAACAGCTCTGGTAACAGTCGACAAAGCGGGGGGTTGACACGAGCAAGAAGCTCCAGCGGCTCTAACTCAGGAAGTGGCAAGAAACGCGTATTGGTGCTGAGCGCCGAGTGCTCCGTCAAGCCTGTGCATGAGCTAGTGGCCGAGCGCAAGTTTTGCTTCCTGGTGAGTGTTCAGGCGCACGCCATGCTCTTCCAGGCGCGCTCCGAAGCCGATCGCCGCGCCTGGACAAGCGCCATCCAGCGTGCCATCACCATTGCCGAGGGGCTAGTGCCCGGTGGCGCCTTGGCACGTGGCTCGTTCGATCTGGAGGCGCTGCAGACGCAGAGCTCCCTCAACATGCGCCATCTAGAGCACCAGTTCGACGGGCTCGAAGGCTTGGACAGCGACAGTAGTAGCAGTAACAGCGACGTCGAAGAAGCAGGAGCAAACGAAGACGAGCAGGTGGACGAGGAACGAGCGGCCACTGCGGTGCCATCATTGCCGCCCAAGGAGCACTGGGTCAGCGCCACGCAGTCGGCGGCTTATCTACCGGATACGGAACTCTCGGAGATGCTAGGCTTCCTACAGATGGGTGGACGGTTCGTGGAGGCGCTGCAACTCATGGGCAAGAACACGACGCTGCGCGCCACGTACTGGCGTCACGTCTTCCGCTGGGCCATGACGCCCACCACCATATCCACGTCCACATCTGGCTCGGGCCAGATGCCGAGCTTCGAGCAGTTGGCGTTCGCGCAGCTCTCGGATGCAGACAACGTTCAAGTGCAAAAGGACATTCCCCGCACGGCCAAGTGGCTGGCTGGCTCAGCTGGAGCACCCAAGCTGGACGCTGCCTCCAGTGCGGAGCGATTGGAGCATCTGGAGCGAGTATTGCGGGCCTTTCTGGCCAGTTGCTCGCTGGATGTTCGAACGGATCAAGACCCGTTGTCTCCATCCGCATCCAGGTCCTCAGTCACCAGTTTCTACATGCAAGGCATGAATGGGCTGGCCTTCATTCTGCTGGAGGTGCTGGGAGATGCAGAGGAAGAGGCCTTCCGGTTTCTTCGGGGTCTGGTGGCTCGGATCCTGCCGCATGTGTTCGGGATCTGCTGCGACGGTACTGGACGTGACCACTTTGACCTCTTCCGCTCGCTGGTAGAGGTTGGGGATGTGCTGCAGGAGGTGGCGCGTCTGCATTTACCCAACTTGGACGCTGCACTGGATCGCGCTGGCCTGCCGGTGTGTCTGCTGGCGTACAAATGGTTCCCCACACTCTTCTCGGACGTGTCGCTCACAGCGTCACACGCACAACTGCGCTACGACACGCTGCTGGGATGTTGGGACGTCTGTATGCTACTTGGGCTTGAGGGTATGTTCTGCGTGGCGCTCGCGCTCTGCAGTGCTGCCGAAGACGCCGTATTGGCACTTTCGGACGAAGCTAGTGCCAGTGCTGAGCAAGTGAGTTGCACAATTGGTCGAGCACTCTCGAGACTGTCACCCGAAGACCTCATTACGAGCGTCTGCGAAGTGCTGGAGCTCTGCAGCCACCCAGTCCTGCTCAAGTTACGCAATGCGCATCGTCGTCGGCTACAACTCGGGTATTCCAAAGTGGGAAATGGCTTCGCACCCACAGGGACAACTCAGCCTTTATCGGGCGACGACGCAACTACTCCCCCCATGACCGTCACGGACTTGGATTCCGGTAAAGTTTTCAAGATCTCGCGCTCCGGGGGCATGCTTCTGCCCGCTCCTAAAAGCGAGCAGCAGGCACGATAGAGACGTCGGGGAATAACATTTACGAGCGAAGTGAACTGTGGGAAGCTACGGGAACTTGCCATGGACACATCAAGAGCAGCTTGTCGGCAGGGCTAAGAGGGTTTGGATGACCTTCCTCGAACCAGTCCCAACACTCGACAATCTCTTGGGGCACTTAAGGTCGAACACCGCTAGCCCCAAGAGACAAGAACTCGTCTGCCGTGTCAAGCCCGGCGCTGCAGCTGCGTTGAGTCTTCTCCGACGTCGAGAAGCAGCAGGTACTGGCTCACTTTCAAGACCAGGACAAACTCGGTGACCTTTGCCACCAGCTTCCGACTGAAGAAGTAGTCGCTTTTGAGCTGGATGCCACATAGTGGCGTGTAGTATAGTGAGATAGGCTGCGTGGGACTGGATATTCTGTTTCGCTTCAGCGTTTCTGCACCGCCCGAACTCCTGCGCTGAAGCTTATCGAAGTAGGACACTCATGAACGCGTGCGCTGGACGGGCTCGGACTCGGTTCTTGGGCATCTTGGACGTGGTAAGGGGTGCAATCCTCAAGATCGGCAGCAGTTCCAAATCGGTGGCAACACCACCACGAGGAGCTGAAGATGGCACAAGGTCAAAGCGGACTACTGGTAGTAGAAGGGGACAGATCTTGGCAACGACAATCTCCTCACGTGAATCGTCATGTTGTAAAGCGTTTAACCACGTCTTGCTCGAGAATCTACCGGTCATGGCGAGCAAGGACACGGTGACTGGAGACTACAGCGGTCTGACCCCGGAGATGCCTGCTCTGGCCGGCCAGTTCGACGCACGACGGCGCCGCGTGCCCCACCGACATTAGTGGCTGGGGGAATGCTGAACATCATCGTGCTGGACGATACATAGGAATTCTGGCCGCCATTGCCATGGCCAGACTCTCCTTTCCGCCGCAAATGGCGTGCGAGCTTGAGACGGCTCTTGGCCATAAGGAAGAGTGCGTATCGTGTTGGAACTTCGGTGCGCTATTGCAATTGCGTCGCTTCCAAGTCACCCTAGCACCGACTGCGTGTCCACCCTGACCATCGAGATGAACGTCTTTCCGTACTTCCTGTTGAGCTCTGACTGTCGTTCCCAACACTTGCAAGGAATTATCTTACGAGCTCACAGACACCAGACACCAGTCTGTGAGCTCATATCGCGCCACGTGCCTGCTGAAGACACCATTTACGGCGTCCCCACGTCGCACAGCTGCGAATCGTTTTTCAAACGTCACAGAGGAAGATGGCATACTTGGAACTTGGGGTCCTTTCAGTGTCCATTTGATAGCTACTGAACGAACTCACCTATGATCCCCACCACAGCACCCGCCGTGATCCTCTCCTCCGGGTCGTAGCAGCACATGCGCTCCACCAGGCTCCATTGTTCGTCACTGAATCCTGTCGGACGCTGCGGCAGCAACCTTCCCTCCACCACATTGTGTTTCACAGCCACATCCAGAATAGAGTTCCCCCATGGGTAGATCCCCGTCACCGTTTCGATGATACACATGCCGAACGAGTAAATGTCCGACGCAAACGTCGCCTTGCAGCCTGTTAGTACCTCGGGCGCCTTCCAACGAAACGCACCGAGGGCCCCGTTGTCCGCGGCGGTGGTCGAGTCTGTCGCGTTGGCAACGAAGCTCAGACCAAAGTCCGCGAGCTTTGGATTCCCATCGACGTCAACGAGAATGTTGTTGCCCTTGAGGTCGCCGTGAATGATGCCGTGATCGTGCAGGTGCTGGAGACCCTGTGCGACACATGCCAACAACACCCAGACGTCTCGAGGCTCCTTCTTAGCATACTCCACGATGGTCCCTCCCATCGCTCTTTCACATACGAAGAACGGCCTTCCCTCGTGGCAGGCACCATACAGCTGGATCACGTTCAGGTGACTCAGTGAGTACCACAAGTTCGCCTCCTGCAGGAACTGTCGGCGCTCCTCCTCCCCCAAGCCAGATGTCAGCAGTTGTTTCACCACCACCGGCGAATCCAGGTACATGCCTTCGTACACTGAGCCAAACGACCCGTCCGCGATGTGCTTGCCCAATTGCACGCGATGGGGAGGAACGAACCACTCTGGCAGAGCATTGATCGTTCCCGCTGTAGACAGTCCCGTGCTCTGGGCCTCGCTCTGCAGCAGTGTCAGTGCCTCCGATCGCTCCGCTTCACTCTCCATACCTTCCAGCATTGAGGAAGGGTCCTCCATTAACGTCTCCAACGTTTGCCGCTGTCGCTGGCACAGCTTCTTTATGGACGGTTGCCATTGGTGAACTTCCGCGGAACTGTCCAGCCCTTCTTCAGAGTATTTGAGCAACAGGTAGTCGATGTCGTAGTGGAGGCCGTAGTTGCGTCTGGCGAGCGTCCGTGACGCGCAAAGTGTACCCATCAAACTCTGGCTAAAGTTGTAGCTATAGTCGTAGTTGTCGCCCACGTGTCCATCGAGCTTGACGGAGAAGCGCCGCACGATATCGCTGAACTCGTCGATGAGGCGCAGCGGCAGTGGTGTCGGAGAGGATAGTAATTGCTTGTAGATGTCCATGAGACGGTCACACACAGGACGCTGCACCGCAGCAAGATCCGGACCAGCGTCATCGCACCAGGAAGCAGCATCGTCCAACGCGTCACCGAGAGTTTCTCCGAGTGACGCAACTTGATACTGGCGTACATCTTTCACAGTCTCAAGGTAGGAATCGGACTCTTCTCGATCCGATGACGTCTTCTGTTGGTCTACCAGTGTCGACATCTGATGCACCACATCCAGCATAGAGATCCTGTCGGCGGGGTTTGCGGCACACATGCCCTGCAGTAGGCGCCATTCATCAGTGTTCACAAAGTCAGGCTTCGTATCTGGGAGCGGCTTTGTCTCGGAGGTCTCAAGCAGCTTTCGTCCAGAAAACGACACCCGCTTCTCTACGATCACCTGGAAGATAAGAATCCCCAGCTGCATCACATCGTTGGATCTTGAAGGGCGTTGGGAGCCAGCCATCGAACCAATCTGCTCACTGGGGTCTACCTGCAGAGAGTCGTCGGTCGTGGAGCTCCGCACCAGACCCAGTCCACTCAAGAGGCCATCCTCTTTGCTATCTTGCTTCAGTAGATGACAGTTTGTCAGACTCTCGTGCACGAAACCTCGTTCGTGGACGAAGAGGATGCCGCGCGCGCAACCCCGAAGACGCCTCCAGTCGAAGCCCTTACAGTACCAAACTGTCGCAGTCTCCTCGTGGATCGCAATGGCCGTTTCTCCGACGTGGCACGCGCCGTAGAACTTGCGCACATTTGGGTGTTGCAGCGACGCCCACGCGGTCACGTTTCGCAGACACGCCTCCTCCCCTCCACTAATACAAGTCCACTTGGCGCCAGTCCATTCACGCTCATTTGTGGCGAACCAGGCTGGCACCGCCCTCACTACCATGTTCGAAAGCCGCACAGATGCATCAAACATGGCCACCATAGTGTCCCACTCGCCTACGCTCAGCTCATCTCGATACTTTTTAAACCCGAACTTGAACAGGGTTTGCACCTCCAGTTGCTGCTGCTCGTTGCCCAGCTCAGCACAGAGGCGGTCTTCGCCAGCCAGTAGATCGTGGTAGATCTGCAGGCGCTGGTCGCGCTCTTGGCGCAGCTCTTGGCGCCACGTCTCCGCTTCAGGCGACCCGCGCAGGTTCAGAAGGCTCAGTACGGTCTCAATGGTCCGCTGCATCGCCTGAACAACGCGGCCCGTGTTGGCCAGCTTGAACAGGAGTCGAGACTCGCGCGTGTACTCCCTTAGCTCCTCGATCAGCAAGTAAGCGCAGATCGCAAGAGGCTTGCCGCCTTTCCCTGCCCAGGCAGCCTCACGCATCGCCATCGCCAGATGATCGCCCAGCATGTCGCTCGTCCGCACCAGCCCGCGCTGCGACGAGTGCCACGGACTGCTCGCACCAACGTCACAATCCACAAAGCGCCGCCACCACTCCAGACCGCTGTTCCCCTCCATCTGCTCTCGCTTCTCGCCTCTCGCTCCTCACGTTCTCGCTTTCTCGCTTCTTGATCGCTCCCCGGCAGATATCCAGGGTTCAGATGGGTTCACTTTGAAGCTGCCGCCAATAACCTCCTGTCGCGCATATGGACCGGATGGTGCCCCTCATCCAGCATATTGCGGTTCAGAGTCAGCCGACGCCAGAGCAGCAAGAAGCGACAGTCGACACCAAGCGGCGACGCGCTGGCGACGGACGGGCTGAGGCCTCTGCAGCTCCTCACCGCGCTCGGCTACGTGCTGCGCTAACGTGGCCGTCCTCAGCGCCGTCTGCAGGCCCTTTTTCGCGCCCAGAGCACGTCCCTGACGAGCCGCACAAGCGCGGCTTCGCCTGGCTCCTCGCAGCGCATGATCCCGCGCTCTTGGCGGCGGCGAGACTCCTGGGGCTCCGCCGCTTTCACCGCCACAGGCGAGACCGAGCAGCTGTCCAGGTAAGCTTCGTCCTCCGCGCAGTGCAGTGTTGCAACTTGTGTGCATGTGTGTGTGCGCGCGCGCGGGTTGGATACTGACTGAGCTACCCGCGACGTGATAGCGAGCGATGGAGCAGCAGCACGCCGTTCCAACCACTGGAGACGCCACGGGCCGGCGCTGAGTCCGGCGCTGATAGCGCTGCACACAGCCAGCGCAGTGCGCCAAAGAGCGTGGAAGAGCACCAGCCAGAGGAGCTCGAACACAGAGACAGCAAGGAGAACGCCGCGCTGCTCCTGCAGCTCCCCGTTCGAGCCAGGACAGGGACCAACAACGCGGGAGCCGAGCAGAAGCCGCGGATGCTGTCCATGGTCATGCTCCTGGCGCTCAGCTTCTTCACCGTTGGGGGTGGCCCTGAAGGTGGCGAGGCTGTGATTGTAGCTGCCGGTCCGTTGCTGGGACTCACGGCACTGGCGATCTTCCCGCTAGTATACTACGTGCCAATGGCGTTCATGGTGACGGAACTGGTTGGCGCCATCCCAGAGACTGGTGGCCACGCGTACTGGGTCGCATTAGCCTTCGGACCGGGCATGGGACTACAGGCTGGCTATTGGGCTTGGGTGGGGAACTGCATGGACTGCGCCATGTACTCGTCGCTGGCTGTGGCAGCGCTGTACCGAGCGTTGGGCCTGTCGGGCATGGCCTTCCTGAGATTTACAGCACGTGCCATGCTAGCGATGGTGCTGGCATTGCCTGGCTTCTTCCAGCTGCGAGTTGTGGGCTCCATCGCCGGCACAATCGTCGTCTTCGTGCTCGTCCCGTACGCCGTAAGTGGGCCGGGCTGACGCTCGAGCTGCTGCTGTCTGGAGTCCTGGAGCTGACCGAACGTGCCAGCCACTAACTCTGCTTCTTCCGTTGCGTTGCTGTGACCCAGCTTCTGGCCGTTTGGAGCGCGACGCAAGCGCAGAACTGGGCGGCCCTGGGTGACCTGCGCTACTCTTCGCGTGGCTCCTCCAGTGCCAGTTTGAGCTCAACCGGCGACGAGATCGAGGTGTCGTACGGCCCGCTGCTGACGGCGCTAGTGTGGAACTTCAGCGGGTTCCAGAACCTCTCGGTCTTCGCGCGGTTCGTGCATGAACCGGCACGTACCTTTCGCCGCGTCATGTTCATCTCGCTGCTGCTCACGCCGCTGGCCTATCTGATCCCCATTCTACCAGCCATCGCACTGGGTGAACCGGCCTGGACGACCTGGTCTGGGGAATGCGCCTTGTACTCGACCGCCAAGCACCTCGGTGGGTATCCGTACACCATCTGGGTCACATGTGTAGGGATACTGAGCGCCTCGGGGCTCTACATTGGCGGGTTGCTCTGTAGCGCGTACTTGGCTTGGGGTATGGCCGAGAGGGGGTTCGCACCGCGTTCCATCCGCCTCATGGCTCTCACACACCCGAACTCACACGGTATGGACCACAGCGTCGTCTTCTGCAGTCTGGCGATCATTCTTGTGATCGTGAACCTCGAGCTGGAAGACATGATCCGCATCACGAACGCACTGGAAGGACTGGAGACCATGGTACTGATCGTCGCGGCGCTACGACTGCGTGTCACTCGACGGGATCTCCCACGACCCACCAAGCTCTGTGGACGCGGACACCCACTGCTTATGGCCGTCGCGCTAGTGGTGCCATTCGCAGCTTCGGGTCTTGTGGCGGTTTACGCCTTTACGAAGCTCATCCCGGCGGCGCTAACGGGCGTTTTTCTCTTTAGTGGCGTCATGTACGGCCTCCAGACAGACTCCTCAGCCTTTCGCGGCGGCTACGAGCCCGCAAGACGATCAGAAAGCCGTTAGAACCGAGCGAAAGTGTACAATAGAAGCGCGGAACGACTGGCAGCCCAGTCCATGCGGTACAAGAGAGCCCCGCCGTGTATTTATCGCGTCGTCTTGCGCTTCTTGCGCGAGGAGCGCCGTAGCGCCGAGGACGGCTCCTGCAGTACTTCTTCCGTCTCGGAGCCCGTCACCTCTGGGCCGGGACTTGTGGTTCTCTTGGGCGTGAACTTGGGTGTCTTGGCCTTGGTCTTGGGCGTGGCTTTAGCGTTCGCCGTGGCTGCAGCCGCCGACCGCGTGAACACGAGCGTGTGGTCGTTGGAGGCCCGATCAGAGTAAGCGTAGCCATCCAGATCGAAGCCACGGAGGTCGTCCAGCGACTCCACTCGCTGCTGCACCACGTAGCGACACATGAGACCACGAGCACGCTTGGCGTACACGGACTTGATCCTCCCGTCGTCCTTGAAAACGCAGTCTACCACCGAGATCCCCTCAGCTTCCAGCGCTTTACGTGGCAGACTACGGAAGTACTCCTGCGAGGCCACATTGACCAGCACGCGCTGCTGCTTCTTGCTGCCGTTCTTGGCCTCCGCTTCTCCTGCAGCGAAGAGCGCAGCCAGCTGCTGAACCAGCGTGTCGCCCCAGAACTCGTACAAGTCCTTGCCACGCGAGTTACCAAAGCGCTGGCCCATTTCCAGGCGATACGGCTGGATGAGGTCGAGTGGGCGAAGCACCCCGTAAAGCCCGCAGAGGATACGCACGTGCTGCTGCGCGTACTGCAGCTCCGATTCGGACAGGCTGGAGGCGTCTAGAGCTTGGTACGCCGGGCCATGGAACGCTAGCGCCGCCTGCTTGAGCGTCTTCCCGGGCTCGGATGCAGTGCTGGCCCCTGCGGACGCGTCGAAGGCCTGGAACCGGTCGAAGTTGAGAGCGGCCAGCGCGTCGCTCACGCCCAAGAGTTTCTTGACTTGAGCCCGCGAGAGCGCGCGCAGCTGGTCCACCAGCTCGTGCGCCTCTGTCAGCAGCGCCGGCTGCGAGCACGAGCGCGTGAAAGGCGCCTGGAAGTCCAGCGTCTTGGCCGGAGACAGCACGCACACCAGTCGCGCCGCCGTCATGCTCACAGCCGCTCGGGTGTTCCCAATCTGCCACTGAGTTGCCATCATTTTGGTGCACCTCGCCCTCGATGATTCACCCACATCACGGCCAGAATTGGCCAATCATAGGTAAGATGGGATCTAGTCTACCAGCTGCTCGTGATACCAAAGAAGCCCCGAGTTGCCGCGTTGCGAGCTTCTCGTCCATTCCTTCCCAGTTCTGCGAGCTACTGCCGACCTATTCCTGCGCCTCCACACCCAAGCACGCGACAAAACCTCCTCGCTCCACTCGCTCGTACATCTCCCTAGTTCTTCTCTACATGGGGATCGACCATTGTGGTGGGGGCGGGCGGCCGACCAGCGCGCAAGGGAGACATGGATCCCGACGGCGCAAGACCACGAGTGCTCGGCTCGCTCCAGGGGGATCAAGGACAAGTCGTGGTGCCAGTGCGAAGAGCACTACACGACGAAGGCCTGCTCGTGCTGTGGGAGAACCAACCGCAGCATCACCAGCGAGAAG
>JAADYK010000082.1:0-42571 GCA_023338225.1 Halophytophthora batemanensis
GAAGATGAGCAGCCAGAGCTTGTCCTGCGTGGGGAAGAACTTCTCGGCCACCTGCGTCGCCTTCCAAGAGTCCTCCGGACTGAACGTCTCGTAGAAGACGGTCAGGAGGTTCACCAGCGCTTCCATGTCCTCGCATTCGTACGTCGTAAAGTTCGACTCAGCCACATTACGTGGTCGACCAGACAGCACAGGGATCGGTGACGAGTCCACTGTGGCTGAGCCAGCCACAGCTGACGGCGGACCACCCACAGGCCTTGCCATAGGAACAGGCGACGCTGGTACGCCCGAGTTTGGAGCACCAGCGGCCACCACAGCAGCACTGTTGTTCGTGGTAGCCGACGGCCGCGATGACGAGTGTGACGTGGCGGAGGAAGACGAACGGCGTGTACTTCCGACGTTCGGGTCGGTCGGCGTGCTTTTTGGACGCGGCTGTTGCTGCTGCTGCTGCTGCGGCGGCGGCGGCTGCTGTTGTTGCTGCTGCTGCTGGCGGTGGTGGTCATGGGAGACACCATCACGCACGTCGGCTTCGTAGAGCAAACCAGGAAGAGGTGCCTGCTTCTCCTGGATGAGGCCGATGAGGTACTTGAGCGGACCGCAAGGAGTGAGCACTGCACAGAGGTCGTAGACGGCGAACATGACGCAGAAGGTGATGGTTGTCCACTCAGGCCACATGGAGAACTCCCAGGCCAGAATGACGCTCACCATGACCAGATAACCGTTCTGGATGATCTTGGGTGTTCCTTTCTGGTAGAAGATGGCGATGACGCCCACGAAGCCAAAGTTGATCATGACGAAGAGGAAGGAAGGCCAATCCACGACCCAGCCGAATTGGTCGTTAATGATGGCATCCACGAGTTGGCCACCCACGAAGCTCAGGATGGCCGTGGACGCGAACATGATGTAGCCCGCCAGGAACTTCATGCAGTTGTACTTATACAGTAGCGCCATGCCAAACGTGAGTACGGCGATGGCGCCGATGATCACCAGTGCGTTCACCAGCGACATGCCGATGGTAGACCCGCTGCTACCGCTGTCCGAGTCCGAGTCTCCGTACACCAAGTACGTCCTAATTCACATATCCGAGCAATACGAGCGTGAGTTACTCACTGCAGTGACACCGAGACGCCTTCTTTGCGCCCACGACACGACCAAGCGAGGGATTGAACGTATTGACGTACTGCATGGATGCCTCGATGCTGGAGCTGCGGTAGTTGACCACCACGAGACTGGCAATGATCATGGTCACGCATACGGGGAAGACGATGGCCCAGAACGAGTTGATGCCGTGCATGAGGTCGTCGTAGCTCTCGCCGTTCTGGGGAGCCGGTACTGCCGCCTCCGCGCCCGAGCGCTCGTCTTCCTGCGGCGCTGTACGACGTGAAGGTGAGCCCGCGCTGCCAGCAGGCGCCTCGCCGCCGTTGGGCGTGTACAGCTTGTCGTAGTCCGTGCCTGTCATGAGCGCCGTGGTGTCCGCATCGCTGGCGACCTGTTGGCCGCTATGCCTCGACGCGCGCGCGTCGTTCGCCATGTTTGGGCTGTCGCGGGGCTTCCTGCGTCGCTGTACCTGCTACCTGCACTTGAGTTCTGGCTGGAGCTCCTCTGGCCACGACTGACGGGGGATAACGACCGCCTGAAGCGAGGTTGGTTGTCTTCAGCCGGTTCGGGGTTCGGAGCTGTTGGAGGCTTTGGAGCAGGAAGACAGCGCGCCGCGATGGGAAGTGCGGCGAGGAACTACGGCGGAAGGCAGTCGGTTTTCGTCCTGTGTGGGATGATATGAGACAGAGGTGAAAGTCGATATCCAGCGCTTTCGTGGGAAGGGTGTCTGGAGGAGTTTCCGAGCTTCGTTTGCTGAAAGGCAGCTTTGATAGCTGATGAAAGGCAGCTCTGAATGAGATCATTGCACGTGGTGATCACCAAATAGTGGAGGACACACAGCTCCAGACAGGCCAAGGGAGATGCCCTAACCGCGTCGTATATAATCGGGAGCCAGTCTCTGATTTTGGTCCAAGCTCCAAGCGGGATTGGCGTGTTGCAGTGGTGACATCGTGAACGCCGATTTCAACGGTGCTGAGTGCCGAAGCGAAGAGAGTTCTTCCGCAGACGCCGACTTCAATCCTTGCAGAGCGCCGGGCTCACCCAGTTAAATCGGCGAGTGCCACTTGTGGGGTCTGCTGTTTTCGCAGCTTCATCTTCACGCGCAAAGAGAAACGGGTGCTTGATGGATTTTCGCCTTCCGATCTCATTTGAAGCCGTCGGCAAGCTAAGCTGCATCTGCGCCTGGTCTCGATGGAGGAACCTCCCTCTATATCTCCACAGGCCAGCAAGGCTTCTGCGTATCTAGGCAATCAACTTGCAGCCGTAGTGAAGCCATCCGCCGTTCGGCCCGTCGCCACGACCTAACGACTGACGAGACGAGCCGGCGACGCCGTATCAATTCGGCGTGCAGCGCGCGAAGCTGCTACAGCTCAGAAAGGGACGATGAGGCGGCTCTCAAAGTCCGTGGACTGGATGACCTGCGGTCAAAAGCGCAAGGGGGCGTCAGGCGCTGTGCAATGCTCACCACAGTGCACAGCAATCCCCGAGGGACTCGTGCCTTGACAAAATCTTCGTAGATGAGGAAATCTCTGGTCGGCGCAGACGAGGATTCGTCCATGACGCGGGCAATGGCCATCTCTACGACCTTATCCGCGCCAAGTTCAAATCCGACCAGCAGCATTGTCAGTCCAGAGTCAAGTGTGTCAAAGTCTACAGATACCTTGTGTTGAGAGCTCGACAAACGCATCGAGTAGCCACCCAGCACGTACCTCTTCGTGTGACTGCTGGACATTGTCAGGTTCGCCTTCTGGCGCCTTGGGAAAAACTAGCGTCAAGTAGGCACGTAGATCCTCACGCGAGATCTTCCCATCGCCGTCAAAGTCGTGGATCTTGAAAGCCTCTGCGTTGTCACCGCCAGCAAACAACCCCAACAAATAGTAAACGAGATCATACTGCATCGGTAGGGCAAAAGGGTACGTGGATCACGAGGTACCTTTCAGCTTGGCGTCCTGAGAGCTTTCGAAGCTGAAGACGTGCACGAACCTGGCGAATTCCTGTCAACTCAGCGGCCCCCATCAACGTAGTGAACAGCCAGAAGCCCCATTAGACCACGAAGCTCTCCTCTGTAGTGCACGCCAGCCTCCAAAGGCCATACCGAGAAGGAGATCGTCTGCTCTGTGGAGAGTTCCAGCGTCTGGAAGAGCCGGTCGCGTAACGGGTTCACGGCAATCCCTGGTAGTGCGTAGAACTCTTGTCTACTCATGTCTTCGCGCTTTGCGAGCGTCTTGTACTTGCGTCGGATGCGGTGGATCTCCTTCGGTGGCACTGCGGCGTTTTCACAAGACGCAGACATTAAAAAGGCTCGATATGCCATAGCAAACAAAGGAGGACACGACGACGGCCTGGATCTCACGGGAAGTGAGCATGTGGATCTCCTCCACCTGCTCCTCGCTGAGGTCGCACTTCTCGCGTGACGCCCACGACGTACTGCTTGTCTGCCCCATACTGGAAGGAGAAGTGATAGGTCCCGTCATTGCTCGTGCGACTCGTCGAGCGTCGCTTCGACCAGAAGACACCTACATTCCTCTCCACGCAGTTCGAGTGGTCGAATTTCGTTTGACTGGGTTAGCAAGGCGTGGTTCCCGCAGTACTGGCCTGCAGCTCCATACTTTCTGCTTCATTCGCGCTCTACCAAAGTCTATCCGTGCTTATCGCTGGCTGTCACTCCCCCTCCGAGTTACTGGCCGCTCGTTTTCTCTTTTGTGCGAGGGTTTCGTGGCCTTCTCCTCGTTTTCCTGCACTCTTGTCTCCTCTTACGTCGACTGCGGCTCGATACACAAAGCCATCTCAGTGACTTAGTCCTGCAGGTGCTCGATCTTCTGCAGTCCGTTGAGCGCAGCCACACGGTAAGCCTCAGCCAGCGTGGGGTAGTTGAACACAGCGTTGCGGAAGTACTCGATAGTGCCGCCCGTGGACATCACCACCTGGCCAATGTGGATGATCTCTGTGGCGCCTTCGCCGATAGCGTGCACGCCTAGCACCTTGAGCGTCTTGGGGCAGAAGATGATCTTCAGGAAGCCTGGCACACCGCCCAGCATCTGGCCCTTAGCCAGCTCCTCGTAGCGCGCCACACCCACTTCGTACGGGATGCTCTCCTGCGTGAGCTGCTGCTCGTTCTTGCCCACCATGGAGATCTCGGGCACCGTGTAGATACCAAAGGGGAAAATCTCGCCAGAGCGCATCCGCGTGCGCAAGCGATCCGGGTCGTTCATGCTGTTGGACTTGCCTGTCTTGTTGGTTGGCATGTGCGTGCGCATGTGCACGGATGCAAGACGGCCCTGCTCCATCGAGGTAGACGCCAGAGCCGGGAAGCCGATGCAATCACCTGCAGCATAACTAGCGACCGGATCGGATCACAGCCAGTAACATCGTCAGCCCTTTCGATCCCCCACCACATATATAGCGCACCAGACCTCCTGCAGGCGAAGCTTACATATGAGGCACCGCAGTCTGAAAGTTGTCATCCACATGGATGAGGCCGCGCTTGTCCGGGGACAGCCCCACTGCCTCCAAGTTGAGTCCTTCCGTGTTGCCTTGGCGTCCCACCGTGTAGAGCAAGCCATCGCCCACGATGGTCTTGCCGCTGTTCAGACGCACAAAGACCTCGCCGTTCTGCATCTTCTCCACGCTTTTAATGGTTTCCTCCACGTAGAAGCGCGTGCCCGTCTGGCGCATGGAGTAGCACAGCGCCTCCGACACCTCCTTGTCAGCCATGTTCAGGATCTCCTTGCGGCCATCGATCACCGTCACGTCCGTGCCCGGGACGATAGTCATCATGGACGCGTACTCCATACCCACGACGCCAGCGCCCACAACGATCAGACGTCGAGGAACAGTCTTCACGGAGCCCCAGAGGATCTGATCGCTGTCAAAGATCGTCTCGCCGTCGAACGGGATGTCCGGACGACGCGCTGGACGCGTGCCCACACACACCAAGAACTTGTCGGCCGTCAGCACACTGTGACAACATAAAGGGGAGCGTTAGCCGTGTGTCAGACAGTGTTTCATGCGCTGTATGCAGCCGTGAGCTGGGGTGGGGAGTTAACGCACCGCTTGCAGATGTCAGCGCTCGAGTGGCGCTTGGCGTCCGTGGGCGTGTCGTAGGCCTCGTTGGAGAGCACAGCCACCATGTTCTTCTCCTCCGTGGGAAGGAAGCGCGCTGTCCCCGTGATGAGCTCCACACCGTTGCGCAGCAGTTGGTGGCGCGTGATGTCTGTCTCGGCGCTCTCCACCTTCTTGACGCGCTGCAGGATGTCCTCAATGCCGAAGCGCTTCGTGGGCGCCGCCTGACCGTTGTAGAAGCTGCGGTGGCGGTAGCCCGTCAGGTGGAGCGTCGCCTCGCGAAACGTCTGCGCTCACAGTCAAAGCCACAGCCACTCAGTTCAAGGTCAGCGCCACATACGCACATACACAACGACAACTCCGGCCGTCGCGGTCGAGCTCCAGCTCTCCAAGCGGCGCACCTTGGAGGGTATGGTGCCAGTGTGCACGCAGACGCCGCCCAGCATGTCGCGCTTGTCGATGAGCGCCACGGACTTGCCGTTCTTGGCGCTGTCGATGGCGCACTTCTGGCCGGCGGGTCCGCTGCCGATGACGATGAGGTCAAAGTGCTCGCTGGCCTTGAGCTCGCGCAGCGTCTCGCTGAGCGGCTTGTCTCCCCCGCGCTCCGGCGCCGCTGAGCTGAAGGCACAGGCGCGCAGCAGGGAGCGCGGGCGTGTGCTGGCCGCCAGGGCCGCCACGGAGCGACGCAGAAGGAGCGCTTGCTTGGCTGCCATGTTGCCCAGCTGATCTTCGCGGAATGCAGTGGCGGGCCTTTCGGGCTGAAGAGGCTGGCTCACCACCGCAAACTCGAGAGGTTAGGGTTGAAGGAAACCGGTTTGGCCCTGGTTTGACAAGGGAGGTGCCGCGTGAACCGGTTTCAGATGAGCCTCTTACAGCTCATGCGAATTGCTCGGATCGTTTTTAATAAGGATGGCAAAACCACCCGTTATTCTGGGTCTATTGCTAAGCAGACCACGCGTCACAACCACACTGGACAATGCAGCTCGTATCATATACCGCAGGAGGATCAGCTGTAAAGGGGACACGCTAAAGAGGTGGCGGCCCCACGGGCAGTGTTGGGTGTGAGGACACTGCTGTGCGTGGAGGAAGGTGACTGACTCGGGCCGGGGAGGAGGGGCTGAGCCTCGCAAGACGGGGAATGGTCGCCTGGTCGTTCGCTGCCCCTCGAACTTCAAAGGTGCGCGTGGAGGTCGGCCTCGGAGGGATTCGGCCCCGCACGAGCGAGTGCGGAAGTTCAGCCCACAGCCAGGGTCTCCACGTCTCCAAGCAGCGCGCCCGGGTGGCGCTAGGCGGCTATCTCGCGCCCTCGGTGCGATGCGGCGAAAGTCGGTAGTGCCCATTCGGCTGGTACCAAGTTGCCACTGAGCTCCCACGAGGTGCCACCACTTTTTTGGCATTCACCCTCCATTACCCACTGAAATCGGCGCCAGGATTGGCCACTCGTAGCCGGTTTCCTACTTGCATGGCCGCTATTCACTTGATTCCCAGTTCTGTGAGCTACTACTGACCCGTTCCTGCGTCTCCACACCCGAGCACGTGGCAAGACCCCCTCGCTCCACCCCTTGCTCATTTCCCAAGCTCTTCTATCGACAGGAGACCGACGTGGTGGAAACGATCGGTCGGCCAGCACGCAGGGAAGATATAAACCCCGGCTGCTCAAGACCACGAGGGCTCCGCTCGCTCTAGGTGGATCGAGGACAAGTCGAGGTTCCACTGGGAAGAGCACTGCACGACGAAGACACGCTCGTGCTGCACAAGAATCGACCGCAGCATCACCAGCACGATGGGTTTCCTGTGCTCGCACTGCAGCCTGCTGCTCGGCCACGACGTGAGCTCCGCACGCAGCATCTACCTGAAAAACGAGCACATGCTCACTCGGGCTCCTGCAGTCCGGGTGGCCGGAGATGCCTGCTCCGCTGTGGTTCGTTGCGTGTGAGCTTGCTCACACATCGCCCCGAAACAAAAACCGGTATGCCTTCAAGAGCCAGGATGGTCCTTTGGAATCTCGTGGCAACTTTGGAGAACGTCGAGGCGACCAGGTGTGCGCGAAATACCGGTTTCCAGTGCGTAGTGAAGTTCATTGCGCGGTTAGGTGAGCCTGGAGAATCTGGGCAGAGGGAGCATACTCACTTCAAGTGTGTTTTTCTCAGCGGGTTTCTCGGAGCCTGACCCGTCGGGCACCCGGCCCGGATGGCATGGCCATCTTGCTGCCAAGCCCAAGTCCAGCACAACACGACGCTTCAACCGGCGCCGCCCAGAGAGGCGCTCGCCATCGAAGCGGACCCCGAGGCGATCGTTTCTGCTGAACTCAATGCCTGCGCGCACTGAACCCGCGGAAGTGATACGAAGGCTGGGCGCTGGCCTCCGCGCTTGTCTTTCCTGTGTCGATCGCGCTTCGCAGGCTACACCTGCCGCGTTATGTGCACTCTATCGCCCTTAACTGCCATCCCTCGCACCTTGCATTTCACAGTATGTTCCCTCCAACCTGCGCTGTTAGTTTCTCGGTTCTAACGGGCCGACCCGCTTTGACTTCAAATTCGGCCCGCCCACAAAAAGAGGAAAACCAACACTGTGACGCCGAGAAGACCCGACCGAACGAACGACATCAAAAAGCGCGAGGCGTGAACCTTTGCAGGCAGCGACAGCAGTGAAGCCCGACACTCCACGCTCCACGCCCCACGCCCCACGCCCCACGCCCCACGCCCTCCCTGCGCACACACAGGCAGGCGACGCGAACTACAGTCCGCGGCGGGAGCGCACTGAGAAGTACAGGCGACAGGGCCAAGCTGGGTCTCTAGCAGCTTCCGGGGGCTCCAGAGCGACGAAGGACGTCGGGACGCTCTCGGCGAGGGGGTGAGAAGCTCCACGCGCTTGGACGGAGCTCCGAAAGCTCATCAGCGAGCGTCTGCACAGCAGGGGAAACTCCAGGGCTACGCACACGCACGCAGCTACAGGCGAGAGCACGACACGTGGCTTGACTTGAGCTCCTTGGGCTGTCGACGCGTCCAGTGTGCAGTAGCGATAGAACCATGGCGGACACTGCCAAGCTAGGGTGAGTCCTCGCGCTGCTTCCCCCATATGTACCTGCGCACGGGAGCACATCCTGGCCGTCGGACAGGCAAAGTGCTGACACTGACGATGCCATTCTCTCGGAATGTGACGCGTGTGCGTGTGTGTATTCAACTGCAGGAAAATATTCATCGGAGGGCTCTCATACGAAACTACAGATGGTGCGTGATCTATTATTGAGCCTGGTAGCAGGCATGCAGAAGTCGCCACCTTTGTGCTGACGGTGCTGCCTTGTGCCTTGTGTCTGCGCTGCTGGCGGCCCATTGCAGAGAAGTTGCGGGCGTATTTCGGAGCGTACGGCACGGTGACGGACGCCGTGGTGATGAAGGACCCGATCTCGAGGCGGTCCCGAGGCTTCGGGTTTATCACATACGCTGATCCCTCCTGCGTCGATAGAGCGCTGGCGCAGCCCAATCACATCCTAGACAACCGCCGAGTATGTGGCGAGGCCCCGGCGATCTGGTGTTCGCTGGCTTCTTCCTGCTTCCGTCCTGCCTAACTGACTTGTCTTTTGTATTGGTGACCGCTTTTGATGCTGTAGGTGGAAGCGAAGCGCGCTGTTCCTCGTGCGGAGAGCATGCGCGACATTGGCAACGGGTCGTCGTCTAGTCGCGGCAACGGCAGTAGCTCCATATCCAGCGCGAGCAGCAATAGCGTCGTAGGTGCCACCAAGAAGATCTTCGTGGGCGGGCTGCACTATGAAACAAAAGATGGTACGGACGTGGAGGCGCACTGCGAGTTGCTGGCCTCCTTTGTCAGCGCTGGGCCTCGTTCTCACGCTCTTGTTGGTGTCTTGTGGTCGTTGTGCTGTTCTCCCGATGTTTGCAGCCGACTTTAAGAAGTATTTCATGCAGTACGGCAAGGTGGTGTCGGCCGAGGTGATGTTCAACCGTGAGACGAACAAATCGCGCGGCTTTGGTTTCGTGATCTTCGAGAGCGAAGCCAGCGTGGAGGTGGTGCTGCAGGACAAGAATCACGTGATCGACGGCAAGTCGGTGGAGGTCAAACGTGCTGTGCCGCGTACGGACGTTCCTCCTCCGCGGTCAGTCTCATCTCGTGGCGGTTCGTTCAGCGGTACGCCTGGACCTGGCTCAGTGAGCAGTCTGGACGACGGCAGCACAGCCACGACGCCGCCAGTGTCACTTTCTGGTAGCATCCCGTCCAGTGGTGGCCTTGCGGCCGCTGTCGCGAACGAGAAGCTGACTCGGACGTCATCGACGGGAACGACCACTCTTCAAGCTAATGGCACGTTGGTGGGCTACGCGGCGGCAGTGCGTTACGGCGGTCGAGTGCCCAAGTCCTCGGGCAATGGCGTACCGACGTCCACGCCGTCCGTGACGTCGCCACGCCCGCTGTCCAGCAACGGTGATGCCGGCAGCGTGAGCAACGGCCTTAGTTTAGAGAGCTCTGCCCTCAGTGGGGTAGCTGACGCACTGTCCAGTCTTGTGCTAGGGGACAGTGGGTCAGCTCGTGGGGTTAGCGCTCGCGCTGGCAGTAGCAACGCCGCGTCGCCACCACTGTCGGCCAGTTCATCGTCTCGTGGGTCGTCAGACCACCTCCTGGATGCGTCTACGGGTGTCGGCGCAGCTTCCAGTTCAAACGGGCACTTGTCGCCGCTGGACATGGCACTCAGTCCGCTGGACACAGACCCGGTGATGGAGCAGTGGAACCTGTCGCCAAGTTCCACGCCGCAGTTGTCCACCAAGATGCCGCTGGGGTCGTCGGCCAAGTCGAGTTATCTCTCTCATGGCCTGGTGGACGAGAACGTGGAGCCGTCGCCGGGATTGTCGTGGCAAGCTGCTCCGTGGCAACAGTCCTGGGGTTCTCCACCGCTCCCGCAGGAGCAGCAGAACCAGCAGCAACCGCCGCTCCCGCCTGCGCCAGCGCCATACTTCTCCATGTTCTCCAACCAGCGCAGTGGTAGCGGGTCCATCCATGGTGCTGCAGGGACGAGTGCGTGGCACTCTGGTGGAGACGGCAGCTATGCTAGCAGTGGACCGGGCAGTACTGGCAGTGGCTCCGGTGCGGACGGCTTTGGTGGTGGACTCATGGGTATGAGTTTACCTCTGGACGGCGGGTTTGGTGGCGACGGTGTGGGCCGAAGCACCTTTGGCATGCACGGAGACAACGGCCACAATTCGTCGTACAGTTCACTGGGTGGGTTTCTGCAGCAGGACTACCTGCCAGCATCTCACTCGCAGCACAAGCAGCAGGAGGTGGGTGTTGGGAAGCTACCTTTGGGCTCCGCGCCGTTCGGACGAATGCTGAGTGGCGATGCAGCTGATCACGAAACGGGCGACCCACATAATGAGCCGTCGTCTCTAGAGTACGACTTGCCTTCATCGGCAGCGGCCTACCACCAACAGTACAGATAGAATGCGAGGCGAGATTGACCTGCAGGGCGAAGCAGCGACCGCTGTTGACAGCGCCCAACAAGCCGCAGCGATCTCGTGATCCTGACGCCGTGGACGTCTGAGCGTGCGTGGAAGCGAGTGCAGAGGCAGAGACAACTCTAGTCTGACGAGCTGCGCAGTGGACTGGACTGGGAGCGAGCGTCGTGACATCCAGTCGTTCTGTGAGGGCGTGGCGAACGACGAAGCCGAGCGAGAGCGAAAGTGAGCGTGCTGGTGGAGGAGCGAAGAGCGAGCAAGGTTATTAGTCGGTAGCGGAATAGTGGAGTAGGAGATAGCACCTAGGTAGTTTGCAGGGAGGGGATAGCGGGGGAATGGAGGTGAAGAGCTGAAAGCAGAGCTAGCCACGCCGACCAGCGAGAAGGTCGGAGGTGAGAGGGAGGTGCGAGGCGGGACGGCCGGTAGGAGATCAGGGAGCACGTAGCGCCACGTCAGGAATGCAGTGTCCACTTACAAGTACCGGGGGAGAGCGCTAGCAAGCCCGGCGAGACGACAGGGAGCCATGCGCGTGGTCATGTTCATCTCCAGGTGTCATTGCTGTAGCTCCCTGTCGCCAACTTCAAATTGGGCTGGGGTGGAGACGAGTCGGACAGTTGGAGAGTATTGTACAGTTAGAAAGTGTGGAATCCGATGTTTTTCGGTATCTTACGCTGAAGAAGGGGTGCTGGATAGCTGGATATTGGGTTGAACACAACAGTGGCTCTCCCCTCGGACAAGAAAGGGAGCCTCCTCACATACTGACGCTAAGAACAGGCGAGCACGAAGGCCAAGTGACGACCAGAGCTTCACGCTTCACGCTTCACGCTTCACGCTTCACGCTTCCAGCAGCATGGGCGCTGAGTGGGGAGGCGTGGATGACGGCGCCGAGAACCAGTGGCGCCGCACCTTCTGTCAGGTGCCCTTTGGCGCCATCTACGACCACGCGAGCAAGGGCAAGCGCAGTCTGCAGCGCCTTGTGCACTTCTTCCGACGCAAGGCTGAGGCTGAACGCGCCGCCAGCGGAGAGCTCCGCTCGCTGCTGGATGATCTAGACGACCTGGAGGAGCCTGGCACCAGCGTGCGGCGTGCACTGCTGGAGCTGCGTGGCTTCGTGGAGACGAGCTGCCACCAGCAGCTTCTACTGGCGCAAGTGCTGGACGACCAAGTGGCTCAGCCTCTCGAGTCGCTGCAGGACGCTTCGGAGCTCTACATCCGCACGTTGCAGGGTGAGATCCAAAACGCCAATGACGAGTACGATGCGGCTGCTGCCACGCATGAGGAAGCTGCCGATGCAGTGCGGCGTGCGACGGAAGAGCTACGCGACGCCAAAGGCCGACAGCGAATAGCTCTGCATGTACGTGGCGTGGTGTTCATTGTGGTGCCTCGACTGGGTTTGGACATGCCCTTATACCAATATGGTGTGGTGTCGTTATTGCTGTGGTTCCAGGGCATTGGCGTGCCGGAGTTTGAGCTGCAGCGACTGGCGACGCGCGTCAAGAAATGCGAGGACGAACAGGCGCAGACGCTCATGAGCAAGGCTCGCGCCAAGACGGCGCTCTACAACTGCATCATTGCTCGAGACGAGATGAGCATGGCTGTGAGTGTGGCGCACCAGAAGGCAGAAGAGGAGCGACTTGATCAACTCAACGCCAGTCTGCGACGCTTCCTGCACGTGGAGAAGGAGCGACTGCAAGACTCGCAGGCCATGCTGAGCTCACTCGAGACGCACATAGACCGATTGGACCGCGCCGAAGACATTCAGTTGCTGATCCACAATCGTCGGAACCCGGACAACATGCACTTCCAGGGAAAAGCATTGGCATTATTGGACTGGCAGTGGAGCAAGATGCAAGCGGAGCACGCAGAGCCCACACGTGGACACCCACAGAGCTTGTTGGAGCGTCGTAGCAGCGCTGAAGATGCGCAGTGGGCTTCTCCGTCGTCTTCAGCTTCGTCTCCTCCGCCACAACAAAGCGTGGCACCAACGTCCATGCCTGAACTTGCCAATCCGCATGCTGTGCTGTCCGAGTCGCCTCTGAGCGTTGCGTTGCATCAATACTTCGCCGAGGAAGCGAGCACCGATGTTCACACGACTGAAGCTGAGTCTGCAGTGACTGATGGATCTTCTTCATCTCCATCCACCAGTGCTGAAACCTCTGAGGAATTCAGTGCATCAGCGTCGGTGGCTTCGACAGAGGCAGCGAGTGAAGCTCTTGTACGCGAAGCCTGTAAGACCACGGCAGGTCGCGCGCTGTTTGTCAAGTGCCTAAACGCTCAGCGCAGTCTAGAGACGAAGGTGAAGGACCGCGCGAGCTTCCGGGCGCTGGTGGCGTGTTTCAACGCCTTCCTGGATGACTGCGTGCGCGATGACGACATCAAAGCCGCGAAGACGGCCATGATTTTGTCTGAGACGTTCTACTACCCGAAGCCTCAGCTCCAGTCTCAGCATCGCCAGAAGGCCAGCGAGGACAGCGAAGGGGCCACCAATCCCCCGAGTCCACCGCACAGGAGAGGCGGCAGTGTGGATAGCGCTGAAGGCCGTGCACGACGTCGCTCTTCGCTGGGTTCCGACTGTCTTGGCGAGGCTGAGCGTGCGAGCGAAGAGCTGCTGTTGTCTGTAGACGACGCGCATCCGCTGCTTCATGGTGGAGGGATTGGCCGTGGAGCCACACGCATGTATCTGCAGGAAGAAGTGAAGAAGCACCGGATCTGGAAGACGCCTTCGGTGAGCTCCACGACGTTTACTTGACTGTTTCTTGCAGTGATTGCCAGCCTTGTCCTCAGCTAACTCGTGTTGTTGTGCTTTGGCTGCTAGTTCTGGGAGAAAGCGCTGCTGTTGGCTATTGGTGAGGAGCTCCAGCGCACGCCACAGCCCTGTCCGTGGGAAGACTTGCCCAGCGGCGTCCCCAAGCACGATGGTGCGTTAGTTCGGCTCCTTTCCTCGTTGTTACTGCTGATACACCACATGAGTCCATCAGCGCTAACGCATGGGTATGGAAGCAGGCTTGCCGTCTCGAGAAGAAGCCGTCTGTCGGGTTCACAACATCGTGTTCGGGCAACTGGGCTCGTTCACACTGAGCATGCTGGAGTTCGAGGTTCCGCTGCCGCAGATCGAGTCCTTCGTGGAGACTATGTGCGACGCGCACGAGCTTACGGAGGACCATCGCTTTCTGCTACGCAGGAACCTGCAGGACATTTTCGCGACGCTGCGGTAAGCTTCACAATGCGCAGTGCCACATACCATGTACCGAGAATCTTCTGCATGCATACGTGTGAGTGTAGAGAAGCCAAGAGCGCAAGACAAGCAACCTCATTCACGTCCGTCACCGTCTCCTTTGCTTCTTGTCTCTGTCTCCATTCCCGTCCATTAGCTGCTCCTGTGCCCTTCTTTCTTGAAGCAGTTGCTCCGTTCTTCCATGTCGTTTGCTGTCTTAGCTCAGACGCTCGATGACCATGGCGCCAGCACCACCGCCGCCGTTACAGATGGAAGCGCAGCCGATTGTGGCATCACGTTCCTTGAGAATGTGCATGAGCGTGCCCACAATGCGTGCACCCGACATGCCAATAGGGTGGCCAAGGGCCACAGCACCACCGTTCACGTTGAGTCGGTCATGCGGGATGTTAAGCAGCCGCATGTTGGCCAGTGCCACGACTGAGAAGGCCTCGTTGATCTCGTGGAAGTCCACGTCGCTCAGCTGCAGTCCCGCGCGATTGAGCGCCAGCGGCACGGCCTTCGACGGCGCGATGGTGAACTCCACGGGGTCCTGCGCTGCATCCGCAAAGCCACGGATGCGAGCCATAGGCGTGACACCCAGTTCGCGTGCCTTGGCGCCAGTCATAAGCACCAAAGCGGCTGCACCGTCGTTCAGGGACGAAGCGTTGGCGGCCGTGATGGTGCCGTCCTTCTTGAAGGCTGAGCGCAACGTCGGGATCTTTTCGGGTTTGATGTTGAAGGGCTCTTCGTCCTTGTCAAAGACGTGCGGGTGGTTACCGTGGCGGCCACGTGACTTGACGGTCACGGGCGTGATCTCCGTCTTGAAGAAGCCACGTTCGTTGGCCTCCACGGCGCGACGGTAGCTCTCGATGGTGTAGGCGTCCTGGTCCTCACGCGAGAAACTGAAGTCTTGAGCGCACTTCTCGCCGCAGAGTCCCATGTGCTGGTTGTTGTAGGGGTCCCACAGCCCATCGTGCACGACGCCGTCTACCACGTTGCTGTCGCCCAGCCGCATGCCCGCACGCGCCTTGGGCAGGTAGTACGGCACGTTGGTCATACTTTCGAAGCCGCCAGTGAGCACCACGTCCTGGCTGCCGCACAGTAGACTCTGGGCACCCAGTGCAATAGCCTTCATGCCCGAGGCGCACACTTTGTTCACAGTGGTGCATGGGATGAAGTTGGGGAAGCCCGCCTTGAGCACGGCCTGACGCGCGGGCGCCTGTCCGATGCCGGCGCTCACCACATTCCCGAGGAAAGCCTCCTGAATCTGCTGCGGCTCCAGCCCAGCACGCTCTACCGCCGCCTTATTGGCTATCGCGCCAAGGTCAGGTGCATGCAGCGACGAGAAGGAGCCGCTAAAGCTGGCCACGGGCGTGCGCGCGTAGCTGGCGATCACTACGTCCGTGTCGGCCACAGCGCTGGACGAGAAGCCGCGAGAGAGAGAGGAGGCGGTAGCGCGGCGCAGCGCGGCCGCAGCGCGGAGCGGAGCGGCAGGAGGAAACATGGAGGCTTGGGCAGCAGGAGTCGATCTGCGTGCGGCTGGCTTGGTGGCGCTTTGGCTCAACGTCCGAATGCGCTTCCAAACAGTCGATACGACGTGCGCAGCTTCAAGTCGACGTTGCAGGTTGCAGGTTGCGATAGTCGCTTGAAACATTATCGTTACGCCTCGGAGCTGAAGCGCTGGGTTGACATTGGTAGTTGTTGCAGTGGTACTGAACCTGTGGAAACGTATAGATTGCGGATAGGCTGGCGGCTGTCAGGTAGATAAGTGGCCGGACCCGTTGCAACAGGAGATCCCATGTGGCACGAAGGTGGCTTGAAGAACATCCTAGGGAAAGGTCGCGCGAAGGTGCCTCCAACGTGATTTCGAGGCTGACGTGAACGAGCAGCCCAGCACTGCAGCAAGCTCAAGGAGCTCAAGGAGCTCAAGCACAAGCAGCAGCGGCCGACGTGACGGCAGCAGCGACGGCTGCGGCGCAGAGGAGCCGATGCTGTTCCTGGAGCAGACGCAGGGCTTCGGCTCGGATGAGAATGGCACGGGCGGGGAGGCGCCGCCGCCGCCGTCGCTCTTTGAGCTACTGATGCAGGAGCGCATGGCCGGCGGCTTCAAGCCCGCGGCCGAGTACCTGGTGCACGCGCTCTGTGAGTCGTACCCGCAGCTCGCACTGGCACTGCCTGTACGTCGCTTCGATGAGACCTACGCGCTGCTGCACTACTGCGTGGAGCGCTACTTTCTCTCGCGTTACGACAGTCTAGCCACGGAGAAGTTCTACGGCATGAAACGCGTGATGTTCCACGCCGCGACACCCGCCAGAGACTCGGCACAAGCAGCGGCAGCAGCGACCACATCGCCATTAACGCCGCATGCCAGGAAGATGGCGCTAGTGTTTGCGGTACGCAGGACTACCAAAAGCGCTCAAGCGTGTATCTTACAGCAGGCTGAAGAACAGTCAGTTGTTGGAGGCTGACACACATTTCTGTGCTTGTGTTGTTTGCTGAGCAGGTTCTGGTGCCGTACTTGAAGGCGAAGCTGGACGACTACCACAAGACGCTGGTGGAACAGCTTCCACGCACAGAAAGCTCCTCGTCCTCTGTCAGTCGCAACAGGAGTCAAGCACAGTCAGCAACGCGCATGGCCACCTTCCTGAGACGACTACGCGACTTCTCGTACCTGCGGTTGCTGCAAAAGGGCTTTGTGCGCTCGTATCCGTTCGCGCACCTAGCGTACCAAGGCTCGTTTTTCTTGTACCAGTGGCTGTACCTCTTCGGCGACACGCCGTACTTTTCGCCCTTCCTTCGAAGCATGAAGACCATCCTGGTGCGCGTTACGCCGGACGACGAGTCTCTCTTCCTGCAAAACGAGAATTCGCACCGCGCCAAGCTGCTGAAGAAGCTGAGTGGCTCTGGATTGCTCTCCCGACTGCGGCGTCTGGCGCTACAAGCCACGTGGGCCACGCTGGACCACTCGTACGTGCTGCTGTTGCTGGGCATCGCCGGCTACAAGTTCGTGGAGTGGATGTACTCGGAGGAAGGAGCCGCCGCCAAGCTTCGCTTCACGGGTTCGGATGCGCCGGTGCCTCCTCCACCACTCCCGCCGCAGTTCTCAGGCCACGCACTGGCGTTGGCTACGATGGACCCGGCGCTCTGTCCGCTGTGCAAGCAGCAGCGTGTGAATCCAGCCATGACGCCCTCGGGCTACGTGTGCTGCTATCCGTGTCTCTATCGCTATGTGGAGCAGCACGGCGAATGCCCCATTACTCAGACCAAGTGTGAGGTGACGGATCTCATCAAGATCTACGACGACGACCGCGAGACGTGAGTGGCAGACGTACATCGATCTCTTCGCTAAACTTCGTCGTCTTGTGGTAGATCTACGCGTCCGTCGTCTTCGATGCACATCGAGCTGATAGGAAGCAAGTGGATTTTAAAGAGGGCGCAGGAAGACCCTCGATGCAGAAGGAAGCAATGCGATAATGCGATGGATCGCGCCTCTTGGTGGCTCGACAGCCTTTTGCGTACCGTTGCGAGCGCAGGAGAGGACTAGCGAGCGGTGATGGCAGCTAAAGGACGAAGGAACACTCTGTTGACTACTGTAGCACCCGAGTTGGAGCAGCAACTAGTGCAGGCGAGTTCAGACGGCGATCTGGAGGGCTGTGCTGCAGCGGTTTTAGACTTGCAGACGCGCCACGATCTCACCGCTGAGCCCGTGGAAGAGCTGCTGGGCTATGCCTTCTCCTGCTCTGCAGCCCATAGCCGACTGGGCGTCATGGACTTCCTGCTTCACGGCACGGAGTCGGAAACTGGAGTGTGCGCGTCGCCAGCGATCCGCAAGTGTCTACTGCATGGTGTCTGTCGAGACGAGCGGTTCTTCCCACGCAGACCGCGCTTCCAGTGCTGCTTTGCTCTGCGCTATCTCGCTTTTGCGTCTGTTGTGTGTGTGGAGCAGAACGCACTGCCAGCACTCGAGTTCCTGGTGCAGAGGCCTGAAAACCCAGCTTCAAGTGCGCTGCTGGTGGATCTGGACGTGCTGCGCTGCTTCCGCTTCGCGTTGGAACGCGGTAGCGATTTCCATGCGCCAGCGCCTGAGGTCTATCGTCCCATGCTGATGCTGCTCTTGCGCCGCTACCCAGCTCTGTTGCTACCACTGGTGGATGGGAAGCACGAGATCGAGAAAGATGCGGACGACACTACTAGACAACACATGGAGGCGCTTCGATCAAGTTTGCTGTACGAATACACTACGAACCCACAGCTCCAGACGAAGACAAGCGAGCCGTAGCCATGGGCACAATGCATGAAGCTGAATGCAGAAGGGATGGGGAATGTGGACACTGGTGGACAAAAACGACAACATAGCAAGATCTCATACAGCTACTGGTAAGTAGAGAGAAAGGCAGGCAGCATTACGATAGAATCGAGCGAGGCCAAGCGTGTGGACACTCCAGTGTGCATCGTGGCATGGCGTGGTCGCTCATGTGGACACATGACTTGCTACTTCTTGAACGCGGCGTCGAAGAGCACGACGATGGCACTCATGTTGTCGCGACTGCCCTTGGCCAGACACTCGTCCAGTAGGAGTTCCGAGATCTCCTTGGGGTCCTTGATACCGCTCTTGAGCTTGCTGCGGATAAACTTGCGCAGCTGGTCGTTGCTCATGACGTCGAAGATGCCGTCGCAGCAGAGCACGAGGAACTCGTCGTTCGGGTCGCGCCGCTGCACACGCACACAGGGCTCCGAAGTCACGAGCTGCTGGTGTGGCTTGAGTGCGTCGTTGCGCTTGAACCAGAGGTCGCCGAAGCTGCGGGAGACGGCCACGCCGCCGCACACTCGGCCACGGAATACTGTACCACCAGCAGCCATGATGCGCTGCTTCTCGAACTCCAGGTCGGGCTTGTGGTCGATGGAGAGCTGCAGCACCTCCTGCTTCTTGGCGTTGCTCAGGATGCAACGAGAGTCGCCCACGTTGCCGCACACGATGTCGCGCGGCGTGACCACGGCGAAGAGCCCCGTGGAGCCAACTTCATCCGAGGACGAGGCCAGTTCCGGGTCCTCCTTGAGCAACTCATCTGCTGCCATGAAGCCCTCGCAGAGTGCCACAGCCAGAGATTCTGGCATCTTGGCGTCCTTCTTGAAGGCGTCCGTCTCCGTCACGCACGAGACGATCTTGTCCGCACTGAAAGGCATACACAAGTGAGATCAGACTCTGTGAATGAAAGAGAGGGAAGAAAGGAAGGAGGTAGCAATACGCACACGAAGGTGGAGACGGAGGAGCCGCCGTGGCCGTCAAAGACTGCTACGCAGCACGTGTCCGGTACGCTCGGGTGCATAGGGAACTGCACGATGTCCACGTCCTACACGACCGCAACAATAAGCAAAAAACGGCACCAATATGGTCAGCGACTACAACTCTCACCCACGCCAAGACGCGCTTCTCATGGTGGTCGAAAGGCGGAGCTGTGCCCACGTACCTCCATGGAGTCGCGCCATCCCTGCATGCTGGACTTGCCGATGCTCATGCCTGGTGCCGAGAACGTGGCCGAGGTCTTCTCCGTCTTGGGCTCCGAGAGGAAGCGAGACATGGTGCGCTCTTGTTATCTGCTCCTGTTCAAAAGCCAATTGCGAAATGAGGCAACCGCATACGCCAGCACCAGCACCAGCACGAAAAGCCACCCAAGGACTTGGCTGGAAGGAGAAAAATCCGCAGCCGCGACATCTTGCGACAGCGGCCACCACCACACCCAGCAGTTTGGCTACATTCGCACACGCACCTGGCCGTGGGGATCAAGCGCGACACTGCTAGGCTGGTGCACTGGTATACGCTGCGCTCGCCGCGGGAAGTGACGGGCGGCTTCTTCTTCGGTTTGTACCCGTCGGTCTCCTTGGGGGCCCTGGTGCACTGACTTCCTGCGTACTTAAGCGGCTGTGAAACGCACTTAGTGCGGCGAAACCGCACCTACCGAGCATCTCGCGTCTCAGATCGCGGATACTTTGTCGCACCCCAACCCTTCTGAAACCAAGCCTATTCACCCAAACACTCCCCGAAGTAAGTACACACATGCTCATTCAAGTATCCACCGTAAACTGACGTCAGCCTGACGACCTTTCGCGATGGTGATCAAGAGCAATTGACAAGCATCGCCCAATGGCGCCCACCTCCACCTCAGATGCTGACGGTCGCGGGGTCCGCGGCCGACTCTGGTGCCACCACAAGTGCCCCCAGCGCGTCCACCTGCTGCGCGTGCAGCGTAGCCTCCAGCGCCAAGGCGGCCACGGGCACACGCAGCGTCTCGTCGCCGCTTCCGTCACCAGCGCTGGCAGGCGGACCACCCAAAGTCAGGCCCAGCAGCGGTTCCCCACAACTCCCGGCGTCACGAGCGACAAAGGCGCTCGCCAGACCACCAGCGAAGGCCTGGAGCAGTGGGAAACGCCCCTCCGTGTGCTGCCAGGCCTGCGTGAAGGGCGTGAGCTCGTTGCAGCCGGCCAGAGACGCCTTGAGCTCGGCGCCTCGCGTGGCGGCGCGACGCAGCGCCTGATGCTCCTGATCCACGCTATCCAGCTGCTCCTCGGAGAAGAAGGCACGTAGCTGACGTGTGTGCGATTGTACCAGCGCCGCGAACTCACGACCTCCAAGCTGAGCCAGCTCGTGGGGGAGCACCGGTGGCAAGTCCCTCGCTTCGCTCTGCGACGAGTTGCCGAACGTGCCACTGAGCTCCATGAGCGCCTCCACCAGGTTCACGAGACACGCAGCCAGATTCTCCAGCACCACTTCTAGCGCCTCAGGGGCAACGCGCGCCACCACATTGCTCACAAAGATGCCTAGGTCTCCCAGGAACTCGCGTACGTTCGACTTGAGCAGCGAGAACTTGCCTTGGTGCGAGTGCAGCGGCGGTTCCGGCTGTCGACCATCTGTTGACGACGCTGGAGTGGACGACTGTCCGCCACTCTGCACGTGGAACGACATCACGAGCTCCGCCGCCAGCTCAGCGATCACCGCCTTCTGCTGTGCACGCTCGGCCCGTGGCTCCTGTAGCTTACGCAGCGCTTCATTGGCGCGCGTGGACACCCAGTGCACCACAAAGAAGGCCACCCACCACACGTCGTCCACGGGAACGGCTCCTGAGCCAGCAATCGAGGACGCGGCGCCGGAAGTGTCTCCAGCAGCCACGTACTGCTCCAGATGCTTGCGGAGCCGCACGCGTTTGTCCATGATCCACTGCGTGTCACGACCCATGGCCATCCAGCGCCTCCCAGCGTTGCTGTCAGCGTCCAACTCCAGTCCTTTACTGTCGTCGACTGCGTCTGGAGATCCAGCGGTGAGGGCGACACTAGGTGGATGCCCCATTTCCTGCAGTAGCGTCGGTTGGTGACGGATGTGCGTCGTGACCGCACGCAGGACTGGGACAAAGCCCCCGCCAAGCAGCGACTCGTAGAACGTGTTGAGCGCCAGCGTCACTTGGCGGCAAGCGCCCCACGAGCGGTAGAGCACTGGTTCAGTTGCATTGGCAGCCGTGTGTGTCTGTACAGAGGCTTCCAGTAACGCCAGAAGCTCCGCCGATCGGTGCGAGGCTGGCGGCGGTGTCTGCGTAGAGGATGAAGCGGGGGTGGAGACTGCGCCCTGAACAGGCACGGTGCCGTCTTGTGTGACCCCCAGCAGCCGCGAACGCCAGGACGGCAAGACGGCGTCCAGCACAGTCTCCACCGTCTGGGCGAGAACAAAGGCTGCGTGACGCTCGAACATGGGCAGCGCCACGAGGTGCACGTCACGCAGGCGGCCCTGTGCGTACACCACGACGCGGATGTCTAGATAGCCGGCTTGGGCCAGCGTTGGTGCTGCCGTGCGCTCTCGTAGAGCGAGACCGAAGCCCCAGGAGCGCGCCAGGAGCTGACCTACGAGCTGGAGACTCTCGCTTACAGCCAGCCGCGCTAGATCCCGCATCTCCGCGACGCTGCAGTGTGGCAGCATGGGCAGTGGATCCGCGCTCTGCGTCAGACAACGTGACAGCGCGGTGGCATGACGTGTGGCCTGCGATGGCGAAAGTCCCGCTGCTAGTGACGCCACAGCCACGTTTAGTTGAGAGCGACTGAAGAGCGCCACACGGTAGTAAGGCTCCGTCTGGACTGTTGTAGCTGCCGGCTCCGCATCGGCGGCGGCAGCATCAGCTCCGGTTGAAGGTGACGCAGACAGCGGCACAAGATCGCAGGCGCGGAAGCCCAGCGGTTGCCAGACGTTGCCGCTGCTGGTGGGCGCGACGAGGTCTACAATGCGCTTGGGCAGCGAGAACCAGCAGCGCCGCTCCACGGGGGAGAGGTCCGCGGCGGCGGCGGCCTGGGCGATGTCCTGACGCTTCACCAGCGCTTTCTTCTCGGCTGTGGGCAGCCAGTCGCGCTGCGTGGTGGTCGGGAAGAAGGTGCGCTTGGCGTCGTCGCTGCAGGCGCGGTAGCGCGCCCACTGCTTCGGGTGCTGCAGGTTGTGGTGCTGCGCGTACAGGTCTGTGCGGAAGGAGCTGCGGAAGTACTTGAAATTGGCCGTGGCCTTGCGCTTCCTGCCGGGCTGCTCCTCGCGTCCGAAGTGGCGGCAGAACAGGCACACAACGGCCGTCACGGCGCCCGTCGCCTCGTCCGTCGCCACCACCTCGAGCGCGAACTTGCGCGCGTGAGACGCATGGAAGGTGCGCTTGCGGTCGGCGGGGTCCTTGGCGGCGCGAGAGGTGGTCCTCGCTGGCGCAGGCGCGGCACGGCCCAGCGCTGCTGGAGCTGGAGCTGGCGCCTCGGAAGTGGAAGATGCTGGGGGCGGCCCCATATTTACGCCTCCAAAGCGCGCCGTTCTGTTATGGACGGAATCCTGTTCTAGACGAATCCCATAGACAACCAGCCAACCACGTCGAGCCACGCACCGTGGCGGTCGTCGAGTGTGCCTTGCGAGGCAACTCATTTGATTGGCGCAAATAGAGAAAGCCGTCGTGCTGGAACTGTCGCTGGTCTAATTGGCTGACACAGCGCCTGGGCCAAGCTGATGCGGGGCAATTTCCTCCAATTGCCGCCCGCGTCTGCGCTGAAACCAAACCCCGAGCGTGCCTGCGCTCCACGTGGAAGCTGAAAGGAGGGAAGAAGATCTGGCATCCATAGCGCATTCAGCAGACTGGTGCAGAGGTGGCCGATCTCCAGAAGCAGGCGCCCCCCACGAAGAGGTAGAAGAAGAAGAAGAAGAAGATGTCCGGACTGAAGGTGCTGTGCGTGGCGGCGCTGGCGCTGCTGGCGACGCTGCAGTGCGCGCTGGCCGAGGAGGCGTCCAATGTGATCGTGCTCACGTCCAGCAGCTTCGAGCCGGTGACGCAGGCCGGCTCGGGCGCCACGACGGGCGACTGGCTCGTGGAGTTCTACGCGCCGTGGTGCGGCCACTGCAAGAAGCTGGCGCCCGTGTACGAGAAGGTGGCGGACGAGCTCAAGGGTGAGGTGAACGTGGCCAAGGTGGACGTGACGGCCAACTCGGAGCTGGGCAAGCGCTTCGGCATCCGCGGCTTCCCCACGCTCATGCACTTCAGTCACGGCAACTCGTACAAGTTCGCGGGCAAGCGCACGCAGGACGACCTGGTGGCCTTCGCGCGTGGCGGCTTCAAGAAGGTGGAGGCTGTGCCCGTGGGCGGTGCGCCGTCTGCCATGGATCTGGTCCTCAAGGAAGTGGAGACGGTCAAGAAGGACTTCATCTCGCTCCTGGGCTCCAAGAAGAACGTGCTCATCGCCACGTTCTCGGGTGGCCTGCTGCTGGGTCTGCTGCTGGGCTGCATGTGTGGCTGCTGCACTAGTCGTGGTGGCAAGGCGCCAAAGGCCAAGACGGAATAAGTCAACCAGCACGCGCCACGGGAGCGACTGCCACGTGCGGTCGTTCCTTCTGCGCTTCACTAAGAAGCGGTAGCGCGTTCGTAGCCGCCTCTGCGCTCGAACTGCATCGTTTACATTTGTGTTAGTTCTTTTCCGAACGAAGCTGTGTTCTCTTTGCAATGCACAGTTTGTTTCCACTTGTCTCGCTTTCCATGCACATGACTCCCAGATGACCATCGCGCCATCTTCACGCAGCACTATATGGCCTGTGCGATGCGCTGGTTGATCTCCATGAAGCTGTACTTGAGCTCGAGGCTCTCAAAGAGCGAGTCCTCCACGCCGCGGTAGCTGGCCAGCATCTCGTCCACCTCCGACAGCTTGTCCGGGTCGCGCTCCTCAAAGAACGCCACTAGGCGAGCACGGAACGGGTTCTCCTCCTCCTCTCTGGGCTTCTCCGTAACCCTTTCGCCTTCTTCAGAGCTCACAGCGCTAGAAGCAGCCTCCACATTAGCCGTCCTGGTGGCGGACGGCGGTTTCCTCCCATTCAGCAGGGCGATATCGTCCTCGCTCAGCGTATACGGCACGGTGGAGCTCGTATCTTCCACTTCGCGCTGGTCGACTTCTTCCCGCTCTTCTTCGCTGGCAACTGCTTCATCAACTGCTCCTCCCGTCCCAGTGTCCCCCTTTGTGTCCTCCTTTGTGATCTCCACCGTCCGTTTCTGCTGGTCGCGCGCGAGCTGCAACTTGCGCTCGTTCTCCTCCGCCTCGCCGATCAACGTGCGGATCTGAGTCAGCAGCAACTCGTTCTGCTTCTTCAGACGACGATTCACCATCCGCGCTTCCCCCGCTTCCGCCATCGCCACCGCCACCTGACCTTCCGTCTGAGTGCGCATGTTCCGCAGCTCCGTCACTAGTACGCGTTTCTGACCACGGGCCTTCACCAGTTGCTGCGTGACTTGCAGCTTCTCCTGACTCCACGTCGCCATCTGCTCCTCGTAGCGCTGCTTGGTAGCCGCCAGCTCGTGAGCAACCTTCTCCAGACGTGTCGACGTGCCTGTCAGGTGGTTCGAGAGCGAATAGCCCAGTTCTGCTCGGCAGCGCAGTACAGCCGCCTCAGCCTGACCCAGCTCCTGCTCCAGTCGGCGACGACTCTCGCTGTCCATATCACTCGATACGGCGCTGGCTGTGTCATCGCCGCCGTCAAAGTCGTCTGTGAGAGCCCAGCGGTGCTTCTCCTCCAGCAGCGCGTCTCGCTCCGTTT
Source organism: Halophytophthora batemanensis (assembly GCA_023338225.1). NCBI lineage: Eukaryota > Oomycota > Peronosporomycetes > Peronosporales > Peronosporaceae > Halophytophthora > Halophytophthora batemanensis. The sequence continues at coordinate 24,911 of JAADYK010000082.1, forward strand.
GGATCTCGCGCCAGGCTTCACGCTCGCGCTCAATGCGCTGTAGCTCACCAGCCAGAGACGCCAGCTCCTGCTCCTTGGCCGCCACTTCGCTAGCCAAGTTCTCCTTCTCCGCCACGGCTAGATGCGTCTTGGAGCGCGCTTGATCACGCTCCACTGCCATAAGAACACAGGAAAGCACGAGACAGGATTATGACGTCAGCATGTTGGAGAATACCCGGCTCCATAGCAGCTTCGATGCACCTGTGAGCTTCCCGACGCTGTCTTCCAAGCTCTCCTACATCCAGCAACGCATACAATAACACATACGTCAGCACCATGCGAGCAGCACAAAACCTGCGTTTCTACCTCAAACGGCATCGATAAACGCACCATGCGCTCCATGAGCTGCATATTGAGGCCGTTGAGCTCTTCGAGCAGACTGCGCGCCTCGCTGTCGTTCCCGCCGTCACGCTCCGCACCCTTGGACACCACCACCGCCGTCTCCTCTTGCGAGCCAAAGAGTCTGGAGGCCAGCAGACCCGCAGCACTCATAGGCGCGCTCAACAGCCAACTGGGCTGGCTCAGTGCCTCGGGAAGATACTGCGAGTACGTGCTCTCGGCTGGATCATTAGGACTCACAATGAGCGCCGTGGCCAGCGCTTCCTGTTGCTGTTGGTCTCGCTTTCTCTCAGCCTGCACCGCCTCGTCCAGCGCATCCGCAGCAGCAGTGGCCGAGTCCATAATACTGCCACTCACCACTTGTGCTTGGTACAAGATGTTCTTGCCTCGCAACCGCGAGTACGAGTTGTCCCACACGAGCGTGACTCGGCCTGCACGCGGACACTGGTGCATTCCTTCAATAGCGCGGCCTGTAGGCGTGGCCAGATACCGTGTGCGAGCGTGTACCAGCTCTACAGGTTGACCGAAGGGCTCTGGTACGAACGAGACGCTGAAGTCCACGTCCAAGTCCTCCAGTTCGAACTTCCAGACGACAAAGTGGCCAGCCTCGGGTACAGCCACTACCGCTTCGTGACGCGAGCCACGGGCCACGTAGAGCTTCTCGAAGGCGAAAGGCTGCAGGATAAAGTCGATGGCTGTCATGTGTGCACGGGCGCTCTTGTCTGCGTCCTGCTCGCGTACGAAAGCCAGCCAGTCTGGGTGCAAGCGTAGTGATGTGGTACGTCTGGCAGCCAGGTAGGCCGTCATATCCCCGCACCATTGCGCCAGCAGTGCGTCGCTGCGGCTGCCCTTGGGTGGGAAGTCTGGGAGAGCTTGTGGGCCGCTGGTGGCGCTCTCGGTCGCGTCGGAGGCTACAGCCAGCGACAGCAACTGCACGCTAGGCGTGGATGCCGCTTCGATGCGCTGCAGCACATCGATGAGCGCGGGTAGAGGCCGCTGCACGCAGTAGGACGTGGCGCCCTTGGTGACTACCAGTTCCACAGTGTAAGCAGGTGGGCCGGCGGCAGATAGGGAGGACGCGATGGCTTGCGTGACGCTGGGCGCCGTCCCGACGTCCGTGTCGTCCACGCTGGTCACCACCACGTCCAGAAACCCGTCGTCCTGCTCCTCGCCATCTTCCTCATTCCGTTCCGTGTCTTCGGTGGGAGGCGGCGCTACATGCTCGAACGAGTCGTCCACACTGGCCACCGCCAGCACGTCCAGGCCGCCATCACCATGGATGCCTTCTCCGGGCGCCATCTCCGGAGTCTTCGCGGCCACTTCCGCCATTAGCAGTTGTTGAGGAAGGCGGATCAGATCTTGGTGGGGTGCCTTTAATCTGGCAAAATTCCTCTGGTTTGGCCTTTGTGGGCGGAGCCTTGACCTTGAGCGCCTAGCAATCGGCGTTAGGTCCGCGACACACCACAAACGCCGGCTTCAATGCGAAGACGCCGGGATGGAGCGGTTCGTTTTGGCGCCTTGAAACCGTGGGTTTGCAGCACCCGAAGCTGAGCTCTGCCCTCATGCACCACCCTCTTCAACGATGCAAGCAAGTCAGTGCCATTCTCCTCCACCGCTTAAAGCACACACACATACAGGCACACACAGGAGGACGAGTGTGAGCTTGGCGCTTCTTCGCGTAATGCAGTAGAGAGGGTTGTGACTTGCTGCTTCTGCGCGTTCCCTCCTCCCCGGCCCAGGGAGACAATCGAACCAGCTATCATCACGTACAGAACTCGTCGGCGTTGTAATTGCTACCGCAGTTGCGCCAGGAAGTTCGTCGAGTCGACGGTGCTGGACCAGATGCGTGTGGTCTCATAAATCTCCTGGCGTGACGATTTGGCTGGCGACAAATCAACGGCGAACAGCAAGTTCAACCAAAGGGCTATTCCAGTCGTCTAACAGTCCTTGGGCGGATGGCTCTCGCATTGGCCTCTGGTGCGGCGTGGCGCCGGTGCTTGCCAGCGCTCCTCCCTGCACATGGGTCTTGTAGGAGAGACACCGTGCGTGCATTTCGGGCGAAAAGAAAAGATCGGTAAAGGCTGGAGCGAGATTGCAGGTGCCGACTTCAACAATCTCACAGCGTCGCGACCCGCTTAAACCGGCGTGCACTGCCGGTTCTAGGCGATCTGATATTGCAGACCATGTCCGTCGCCAAAGTGGCCACTTGTCCTCTCCAAAGGGCGATTTCGGGGAGAAAGGCCGCACACCACATCCTCCCCGGCGCGAGCGCTGATTGGCGGAGCCAGCGCGAGGGCATAGAGCACGAGGCCCTACTTGGAATTTGTATTGGCGGGTCTGATCGGAGGTGATGGCGCGCCATAGAAAATCGCTGTGGTCCAAGATCGCCGTTTCGCACCCGAAATCGCCATTTAGCCGCTCCCCCTTTGTTTGGTGAGCGGCTTCCACAGGCGCCGAGAAAGCCGCGAGAACAAGGCGAAAGCGACGACAGGACAGAGAACTCGAGCGTGATCGCGCCTTGGCTGGCAGACACGACAGGCACGGCAGGCGAGACGGCGAGGCGCGAGGAGCTCGCGGAGGCGGGCGGCGACATGCGCTCGGAGGCGGTAGACGCGCCCGGAAGCGGCGCGGCGGGCGAGCACGCGGCGGCGACCGCCGCGGCCAACGCCGTGGCGAATGCAGTGGCCAGCGCGACGCCCGCGAGCGGCGTGGGCGGCAAGGTGACGGCGGTATCCGTCTCAGCCGCGGCTTCCACGCCCATTGACGTGGTGATGGCGAGGCGAGGCGGCGGGTCGACGCGGGAACGACCGGAGCAGCGGCGGGAGGAAGCGCTGGTGGCGGCGGCGCAGGTGACGCAGGCGCAGAACGAGCAGCGACGTCAGCGCCATTGGCGCCGGATGGTGCATCGCGAGCTGCGGGACGGACTCGTGAACGGAATGTGCGTGCTGTGAAGTGTGCGGTGTGGAGGGGGCGACGAGCTGGTCCATGGGCTGGAGGAGGGAATTCTGACTGGCACTGTGCTTATGACTGTGTCTACAGGCTGGAGGAGCTGCAGAGAATATCTGGAGACGACGCGGACGTGCGTCATCTGCGCATGTGTGCGTCTCGCTACGAGTCGTTTGTGTGGAAGAAGAGTGCCAGCCAGCTGCAGTACAAGGAGAAGCTGGAGCGACGCATCGAGTCCCTACGTCGCCAGCCGTCACAGGCTGAGAGTGGTGCGACGGATACAAGCGCGAGTATGGCCTCTGGCTTTGGCCTGGACGCGTATCCGGACTCTGCAGTGTCTCCCGACGCGTCTTCTGAAGCCCATGCTGCCGCTGTCGCTGCAGAACTCGCACCGCGCCATCACCGCCGTCAGATACAGGAAGCGAGTCGGGACGCGGCTTGTACGCTCTTGGCGACGCCACATCTTCACGGCAGTCGACGCGCGAGCACCCGCAAAGCGAAAGCCGGTGGGAATGGGAAGCGACCGGCCAAGCGCCAGAAGCGGTCGTCGTCCGTGTCATCCGCGGGCTCAGCATCGTCTCGGAGCTCGTCGTCGCCGCCGTCTCTGGCTCCAACGGCCCGAGACGAGCAGTACTTTGCCAAGCTACGCGAGATGAAGACGCAGTACCGCGACGAGGTGGCGCTGGTATTCCGCGAGCTCTGCCGCGTGAACACGGTCATCCAGCACTCGGCCAGTCTGCGGCGACACGAATCCAACAACCTGGGTGACTTTCTGGCGAACCTCAAGAAGATAATTTATTTGCTGGAGCAGCAGCCGGGCGAAATGGGCGGCATGATCCCGGCGCGCAAGCGCACTGTGGCCTACCTGGGCGTGGTGGAGTCGCACATCCAGCGCAAGGTGCTGCCGATCCTGCACCGCTTGCGCCACACGTACTCGACGATCCTGCGCCCCATCGTGCTCAACTACATGCGGAATAGCTACCGCTTCAGTCGGCGACTCTAGCATCGTGGAGAGACCAAGCGCCACAATGCAGCGAATGGGTAGCAGGCGTCGGCCACGTCCCCATAGAGTCGTCCAGCGAGCGGGGCGCATGCGATGCGAACAGCAGACAGAGCGGCGTACAGACGAGATGGAGGCCGGACGCGGAGAGGCTGCCCGCTTGGACCCATTTTTATTAGGACGGGGCTAGGAAGACGTACAAGAGAGCCACTCCACTCCACTCGCTTCGATGCGTTCTGTTTGTCCTCTTGACCCGCCTTCTTGAAGCTGCGACTGCGTGCACGCACTGCTCTGTCAACACTAGCAGTGTGCGAAGTGGTGCATGCAGCATGGAGCTCTTGCTGGGCTGAGGTCTCGAGTGGGGACCACACAATCTCCGGTGGCTGGGCTGGGAATTCAGGCGGAATCCTGGGTTTCTGCCTGTAAGGTCCTAATGTGAGGTGGATGGAGACGTTGACGCCCTAATTTAAGGTGGAGACGACGCCTCGAACCCACCGCCCTCGCCTGCGTGGCAGCATTTGGCGGATACGCGGCCGAGCACCAGGACGAAGCAAGGTGGCGACGGAATAGCAGGCAATATGGCGACGGCGACGGAAGCGGAGCTGCGTGCGCTGGACAAGCAGATCGCGGAGCTGATGCAGCAGAAGACGGAGGTGCAGGCGCGGCTGGAGCGCGAGGCGGCGGGCGGCGCGCGCACCAAGCACATGAGCGCCGAGGTGGTGGACAGCAACCCGTACAGCCGCCTCATGGCGCTCAAGCGCATGGGCATCGTGGACAACTACGAGAAGATCCGCGACTTCTCCGTGCTCGTGGTGGGGCTGGGCGGTATTGGCTCTGTGGCGGCTGAGATGCTCACACGCTGCGGCGTGGGCAAACTCATCATGTACGACTACGACACGGTGGAAATCGCCAACATGAACCGCCTCTTCTTCCGACCGGAGCAGGCTGGCATGACCAAGACGGCCGCCGCCAAGCAGACACTGCACAGTATGTTCTGGCTCGTTGTGAGGTGCAAGTATTACCTCGCTCCCTAGCTTCTTGCTGAGGTGTTTGACTCTTCTTGGGTGGTTTTGTGGTTACAGGCATCAACCCGGACGTCATTTTCGAGGAATACACGGTGGACATTACGACCACAACCAACTTTGAACAGCTGCTGGACCGCATTCAGCACGGCGGCGTGGACGGAAAGAGCAAGGTAGACCTTGTGCTGAGCTGCGTGGACAACTATGCGGCCCGGACAGCCCTCAACCAGGCGTGTAACGAGCTCAACCAGCCATGGATGGAGTCGGGCGTGTCGGAAGACGCTGTTTCCGGGCACATCCAGTTCCTTCTGCCTGGCCGCACGGCCTGCTTTGAGTGTCTACCGCCGCTTATTGTGGCCAGCGGAGTGGATGAGTCCACGCTCAAGCGTGAGGGCGTGTGCGCAGCTTCTCTGCCTACGACCATGGGGCTCGTAGCCGCCATGCTGGTGCAGAATGTACTCAAGTACCTGCTGGGCTTCGGCCAGGTGTCCTACTACCTGGGCTACAGCGCTATGAAGGACTTCTTCCCATCTGACGTCATGCGACCCAACCCGGAGTGCTCCAACGCTCACTGCCGTCTACAGCAGCAGGCTCCGGAGCACGCCGACTGGTCCCCGATGGTCTGGACGGCGCTGGGTCATGATGGGAAGGAGAACATGGCTGTGGAGCACGACGATAATGAGTGGGGAATCGAGTTGGGTGGCGACGACGACGATGTCCAGGCGGTTGGGAACGACGCTCCGGAGGAGAAGAAGTTGGCTTCAGGTATCTCGTTCGCCTACGAGCAGCCAAAGCCGGCGGTAGCGGAGATTGAGGACAATGCTACGGCTGTGGCCGACGTGGAAGTGAGTCTGGAAGACCTCATGGGCCAGCTCAAGTCCATGTAAGGCTGACTAACGCAGGTAGCTGGAGGCTGGATGTGCTCAGTTAGAGTCGTGCGCGAGCCAGAAGGCAGAAACACGAGAGTGGAAGATCAAGAGGGTGTGATGAAGGTCTTGTGCTGTGTGCTCCAAGGTGTGTGTGTGTGTGTTGGGGGGAGTCTCTATTGTGCTTTGATTAGATGTTACTGTGCGTCCAACACGTCCCGGAAAGCATGGAGTAATGCAAGACCGGTGGCCTGGATGTCTTCGCTCCAGAAACCAGCACGTAGACGACGATCCAATAACTGAGCAACTTTTACCACGTTCGAGAGAGTCTTGGTGTCATCTGGAGAAAATGCCACGAATACGCGCATGGCTTGAAGTGCTGATGCGCCTACCACCACGTTTGTGCACGTCTCAAACTCGTTGAAGAAGTCTGTGAACCCCAATCCAAGTTCTACGATCTCCCGCTCATGTTCCCGGTCGGCTTTGATGTCCTGGCACGGAAGGCCTTCTTCCAGAGAGGCAAGATACATATCGCGAATGCTGGATGGTAGGAAGCTGTAGTTAATGTTGAGTGCTCGGTCTCCATTGTCATCGTGGCCTTCCTCCACGAGCTTCTCAGTGGAGGATGTCATAGAGAAGGCCGAAGACTGCGAAGAAGAACACAATAACTCGTCAGATACACTGCGCGCCAAGTCTGAGGGTATCAGACGCTAGGACCAAGCCAAACGCAGGCCACTTACATGCTTGGATAAGGCTTCTTGTGACGACGACATCGCGCTGCGCAAGGATTGCACCGATTTCCGGATGAGGTGGCCGCGGCTGAGCGCTTGGATACACATAGCCGCTTCCTCTTTCTCAAGATGCTGATCACGTTCAGAGGCAAACTGTCTGTAGAAGTTCTGGATGGAGATAGCGGCAATCCGCTGTACTTCTGCCAGTTCAGCGTCGATCATGGCTTGGTGTAACTGGGCTTTATGAGCCGCACGATCACGATAGAGTTGCTGGATAGTACGAGCAGCGATACTGCGCACACCTGCGTCTGTCGACCGCAAAATGCGCTGGCGGTGAGATCGGAAGGACGCCTGGATCCTACTAGCGGCTGTGTGCATCCCAGCACATAGACACTCGGTGAGCAGGCGGCTCTGGTGTCCTCGTGTTACAGCCTGAATCTTGATGGCACTGAGTTCTTCTAGGAATGTTTGCTCGAGCTCCAACTGCAGCAGACAACAAAAGGGGAAAGCGTGAGCAATAAAGCACGACCACCTGGTTAGTAGCGTTTTGTACACGTACCGCGTGCTCGAGAGCAACATTGAAGTGCTTCCGCTCAATATACATTCGACTCAAGCGTCCTGCTTGCTCCAAAGCTATCCGATGACGAACGGCGAAGCTTCTGGCGGATGCTTGGATCCGTGTCGCAGCAGCTTGGCATGTTCGTGGAGTGGGCTGTGACGTATCGATGCTCTCGTGACTTGATCGTGGTGTCGAGGCAGCAGAGCTTCGGTGAGGAGTGGCGGGTGTGTCCGTATACAACGGAGGCGGCTGGGTTGTGGCAGCAAAGAAGGAGGCTGTGGCGTTGGTTTCCGCTACATTTCGTGAAGTGGACGGTGAATAGAACGACAGGAGATCGGGCTCATCTCGGCCGATGGGTTGCCGGTTGAACGCTCGGCGGTACAGGTTCTGGATCAGGCAGACGGCCAAGTTCTCCACTTCCTCTTTCTGGAGCCAGAGTTGCTGGCGCTGCTCTTCTCGCAGACGCTCACTTCGTAGGAATGCCAAGTACTCGCGAACTTGACGCTGGATTGACTTCGCTGCATCATTCCGGAGCTTGGTCTACAGTTTGGAAACGTTCAAAGTGCATACAGAGAGGATGTTAGTGGTACCCAAGCATGGTTACAGCAGCGCATGGAGCTGGCCTACCTCTCGCATCTCCCGGACCTCGGTGCGGCATCGCTGACCACGGTAGAAAGCCTGGAGTCGACGAGTTGCTGCAGCATGGAAGAGTCTTCTCTCACCGTCTCGTACGGTCGCTTCAGACTGAAACACAATGGCGTCTTCCCAGATTTCAATACCATCGCTGTCTCCGTTGGCCACCGCTTCTTTGGCGAGAGAGCTGTCGCCATCAATCTGAGACTCTTCCACAGTATCCAGCGAGTCTCGTCGAACGCGCTCCAATCGATCACGCACTTTACAAGTCGCGCTTCTCGGAGTCGTGTCCTGGGGGTTGGTGAGATTGCCATCCGATGGGTCTGCCCCCACATTCTTCTGCGTCGAGTTCTTCATCCCCGCCGCTCGATTGGCAGCTAAGCTGGCAGGAGTGGACATTGGAGGACGGTCTCCTACACCATTCAAGTCGTCCTTGATGTTTTCTGCAAGCTTCTTCATGCGTCGGAGATACTCCATGTGGCTCACCCGCTGCGCTGGCAAGTCCGCGTCCGTGTCATCATCGTCTCCGCTGTACCCCGTGGGTCCAACGCTTGGCGAGCTTTGCTCGGGAGTCCTGTGTTCACCACCACCACAATCTTCATCCTCCTCTTGATCGCTATCTACCTGTGGTGATCGTCTGTGACAGTCGTCCAGCGTCCTGCGATGTCGTTGTGAGTTGGCTACACTTGGTGGCTGTACTTTAGCACTACGAGGACGAAGATTGGGGACTCTGGAGCCAGCATTTCTGCCTCTATATCTGTCCGTCTGGTTGTTCCCCCTCCTCTCGGACGACAGCGCGTCATAGACAGCGGCGTCGAAATCGTACTCGTCTTCGTCGTCAACGTCTCCGTCGTCCTCCACAACGCCATAGTCCTCCTCGTTACCAACGATATCCTCATCACGGCCAGCAAAGTACAGCTCTCCCCGTAACTTCTCGTGGCCTTGAACCCCGCCCAACTTCCCATTCTGTCGATGGGCCACTGGTGCTCGAGCGCTTCCGGCACTTTGAGGCCGCTGCACCTTCCGCACACGATTAGCGTTGGCACTGACTGCTGCTGGCGCTCGAAAGGCGTTGGCATGCGCCTTCTCCAGCTTTTTCCAGTGCAAATCAACCGTGTTCTCTGCCGAAGCACCCGGCAGTGCGTTTGTCTGTGCTCTCTCGTGCTGGTGATTGGAGCGTGTGGACAGTTTTGCAGACAGAGGTCGCTGTCGCGTTGTCGCGGAGGCTGGTCGACGGGGTCTTCCAGACGCACCTCTCGGTGTCTCTCCACGTGGAGAAGCATAGTGCTGCCCGGCTGTGGACGGCTTGGTGGCTTTGTAGCACTGCGAAGCGACTGTGGAGCTGTAGGACAAGTTAGTGTGATCTGCAGTTTCACTCCCATGGCGCGACGACGGGTATGCAGACTTTGGCCGTGCGAGTGGCTGGCGAGCGTTGGCTACCGCTGCTGGGATGCCGTTCTGCCGGACGTTGGACGTCTTCTGCTTCTTCTTGGCGTCCAGAAAAATCTTCTTGAAGGACTCGCAGAGTGCCTCGTTCGTCTCGCGGTACTTCCACACGAGCTGTAGAGCCTTCTTGTACCACTGGAGACTGGCTTCGCCACGGCCGTTGAACTCCAGCTCGACTGCCAGGTTGTGGTAAGCCACCGCTAACGAGATGATCTTCTCCTCGCGGTTCTTTGCCTCCAGTGCGTCACTCTGGCCACCACGCTCGCTTACTTCATGATCGTCTTCGTCGCGTTCGTCTCCAAGACCGTCTTCCAGGCTCACAAGCTCTTCTTGAGTGTGAAAGATGGCCGCTTGAGCGTGCTCCAGCGCGAGGTCGTGGCGTCCGAGCTGCGACTGGATGGCACAGAGGTTGAGATGCGTAATGGACAAGTTCTTGACGTGTGCGCAGCGAGAGCCGAGCTGTGCCGCTTCTTTGAGGTACTTGAGCGCCGACTTGAGCTTGCCCAGCTTGCGATAACAGCAGCCGATGTTGTTGAACGTGAGGATCTGCAGCGCTTGGCACTTTTTGAAGTTGCCAGGTGCGGTGATAGCTTCAGCCTTGCGTAGCATCGATAGACACTGGTCGAACTGCCCTTGCGCTAGGTACTGCATGGCCACCGAGTTGTAGCTCAGCAGCACTTCTGTGAGAGCACGGTGCACCACCGAGTTGTCCACGCCAAACATGCGTCGCTTGAGCCACAGGCTTTGCTCCAGACAGCCCAGTGCCTCCAGGTCCATGTTCTTTTGCTTCAGACACGCTACGGTGGACGTCAGCATCTCCAGCAGACTCTGGTCGCTGTCTTTCTGCGTCGCTGGCGCTCTCTTGCGGTCAGCGTGGCCACGCATTTTACCCGGTGATAGGCCAGCAAAGTGAGCTCCAGACTCCACTTGCGTTTTGCCTGGAGACCCCCGGGTCGTGTGCGAAGTATATGCCGGCATCTGGAAGCGTTCCTTGGCGGTGTGTCCGAGAGGTGCAGGCTCGTGCATCTTGTCATGCTGATAGAAGCGGTCCATGCGTGGACGCGCTGGCTGGTGGGGCGAATAGCTAGCCGGCTTTGCTCCTCTTGTAGTCGACGCGTGATACGTTAAGCCCCGAATACAATGTCACCGCATGAATGCCCTGCGGAGATGCAATGGCCAGCTTGAGCTATTTTTCGTTCACCTTCTTGGAGGTAATCGAAGGTGTGAAACGACTGCCACATGCACACTTGTTTCGGCGCAGTGAGATACGATTGGCATGGCGCATTCCTCCTGGCCAGACTGCAAGGAAAGAGACGCGTAAGAAGCCCAGCATCACCGTTGAACGGAGCAAGACCTGGCACGGCCGAGGCACACCGGAGCACCCTTGTTGGCAAAAAATCACATCGCTTTCTCCCACATAACCTCAACTTCACCCCGCGCTGCTGGATCTTACTCGCGCCTCCGTCGCCGTCTCTCTTGGTCACGTTTGTGACTGGGCGCTCTGGCTCTGTTGCTTCTTGAGCTTCTGCTCTAACGACTTGATGTGCTGCTGCATCTGCGCGATCTGCTGCGACTGCTCCACCACCACCTTGAGCAGGTCGTTCTTCTCCCCCTCCAGGCGGTCCGCCATCTGCTTATACATATCCGAGAGCTTGAGCGAGTCGTCCAGCGTCGAGCGCATGGACATCCGACTGGGCGTGATGGACACCGCGTCGTCCTCGCGCTTGCCAGACGACGACATCTTGGAGATGCCATAAACGCTCCGAGATTCCATCACAGGAGCCCTTGGCGGGGTTGGCGGGTTCCTCGCCAATTGATCCGAGACTTTCATGGACGAACTGAAGGACGCACTAAGCCGATCCACCTCTGGTTTGGCTGGGGACGCCGACACGGATAGTTTCCGAGGCGCTGGAGCCACGTCGCCACCAAAAACGCTGTTGGCGCTTGGTGCAGGCGTCGAAAACAGCTCATTTGTCTGACTTGGACTTGGTGACGGCTGTGGCGATGGCTGAGGCTGAGGCTGCGGTGGAGGTGGCGCTTGCGCCCAGGATGTACTCGGCTCTTGTTGGGCGTTCCCGTTGTCCAGTGGTGCAGGGGATGCAAATGGATCGACGCTGCTGCTGTGGGAAGCAAAGGGACCCGTAGCCAACTCCGAGACCACGGGGCTTTGCTGCTGTTGCTGGGGTGCCTCCTGTGGTGCTCCCATCTGCGGCGGGGGCTGACTAAACCCGTTGAACGATGGTGCCGGTGTCGCGAAGGGGTCGCTCGTCGCCTTGTTCTCATCTCCGAACATGCTTGCGCTCTCTTGCGACGCTGGAGCGCCAAACGGGTCGCTGTTTGCCGGCGAAGCGGTGTTCCTGAAGGCATTGTCGTTGTCTCCTGCGGGTGAAGCAGCAAATGGGTTCTGGTCGTTGTTCGTCGTCGCTGTAGCGTCTCCAAACGCACTAGCGCTGTCTCCTGCGGGTGTGGAAGCGAACAGGTCACTGCTCGCCGGTGACCCAGCGGTCCCGAAAGGATTGGTGTTGTTTCCTGCGGGTGGAGCAGCAAACGGATCGCTGTCTGGCGCTGATTGACCCGCGAAGGAGTTGGCGTTGGCGTTTCCTCCTGGGGGCGCTGCGAACAGATCCCTCGCTTGAGGCGGTCCACTTGCAAACAACTCTGCCGCAGAAGCTGTCGACCCAGTGCTCGACGGCTGCTGTTGCTGCTGCTGTTGCTGCTGTGGGTGGCTCTGGAAGAACGAGGCGGTAGGCGTGGACGGCTCTGAGGCGCCATGGAAATTAACCCCAGCAGCATTGTTCTGCCCGACGCTGGGGTTTGTTGCAATGGGAGGCGAACCGTATGCACTGCCGTATCCAGGCCGCCCGTCCTGACTCCGCGGCGTAGAAGACACGCCGCTCCCCGATCGCGGCGGCGCAAAGAGTCTCTGTTGCTGGTATTGCTGGTGCTGATGCTGCTGATGCTGCTGGTGCTGTTGCTGGTGTTGATACTGACTTTGTTGTTGTGGCGGCCGTGGCGGGTGCGAGCTGCTGCTATCGTCGTTCAGATCCACCGTCTCGTAGACACCGCCCGTCGACTGGGACGACAGCGGAATGTCCTCCAGTCCCCTGGCGCTGCTCGGCCCGCTCTGCGGCTGCTGATACGGCGACCCAAAGTAGTTGTTCGCTTGCTGCTGTTCCTGCTGCCATTGCTGCTGCTGTTGAGGCGGCGAAATCCCAGGCTGGTAATAGTAAGGTCCTTGCGGCGATGCGCGCTGGTACGAGCCGCGGTGTGAGCCACGGTACGAGCCTTGTGACGACCGCGGAGGTGTCGGGATCGGCGGTCGTGAGCCGTAGCTCTGCTGCTGCACGTTCTGCGATGGTGGAAGTGGCGGCGCTCCCATGGCGCGACCCGCGCCTGCGTTCCCGGGCGGGTATTGGCCCGCATGTCCAGGTTGATACTGGCCAGCGTACGCGTGCGGCGGCGTGCTGGTCGGCCGTCCCTGGGCCCCAGAGCCGCTTTGCGGGTCTGCTGGGTCCGCCACGAAGTGCTGCAGCAGGCGGTTCATCCTAATCAAGTGCGCGGCGGTGTGTCGTGGCCCTGCGCTGCTTCTCCGCTCGCCTCCAGGAGCCGAATCTCCACTCGGCCTCTCCTTCCTCTGGTTGTGTCTGGAAGCTGGCGTACAGCGGAGGAAGCGGTGTCGGGAGGGGGCCGTGATTGGGCCAATCAGATTGGCCCGCTTAGATACGGCTTAGCACGTATCTAAAGCAAGTGTGAGTATTTACGGAAACTACCCTGATCAGCGACACCTCAGACGAAAATGGCGATGGAGGACACTCACCCGCACGGAGCCCAAGCCGGCAACGAGCGCAGCGCCACTGCTGGCAGCGGCATGACTGAAGCGAGCCGCGGGCGGAAGCGCCAGCGGAAGCGCACACTCCGCTACTTGGAGACGCATGCGCTTTCGTACGGCGTCGCCCCCGTGGAGCGCGACGACATCTCAGGCGACGTGACAGTCGCCATCTGCCTCTTTTGCCAGCACTTCGGCCGTGAGCAGCGCGCCGATCGGATGCGCCGCGCCACCTCCATCGTCAAGCGCTTCCGAGATTCCTTCCGGCCGGACCAGTACCTGCAGCATCATCGACAACAGCACCCGCAACAGTGGGCGCGCTACCTGGCCAGCTCTGATAGCGAGCGTCGACAGTTCTTCTCGCAACGAACAACAGATGGAGTTGCTACTGCTGAATCTTGCTTCTCTCCGCTTTCAGCAGCGACTCCAGTACCCGTGCTCACATCCACCGGTCGTCAGAGCTACGTCGAGGTGAAGCCGGCGATCGTGGAGCTCGCGGCAGTACTGGGCGCAGGCTCCACGGCGACTACAGTGCATGCGCTAGACCATGAAGGTCCGTATCAACTTCAGGAGCTGCCGGTGACTCAGCAATCGCTCTGCCAGGCGCGTTGGTCGCCGCCGGAGGGCGTCTTCCAGTCCTGTCGGTTCGTCGAAGACCACAAGAGCGAGCCTCGCTACCGCGTGGGGCTGCACTCGCGTTCACAATTGGACCTATGCATGCGCCTAGCGGCCAGTGGGCTGTCATTCCGCCAGATCTCCAAGACCGTGGCTGTGTTTCGCACGCACACGCCGTCATTGCTCAGCGATCTGGTGACGAATGCCACGACTGACGTCTCTACAACTCGCAAGAAGAAGCAATCTCAGCCGGTCGACAACGCTGGTCTGACTTGCAATGAAGAACAGACAGCAGAGATACTTCGACTCGGTGTGGCCGTCAGTCTAGGTGCTACGTCGGCGCTGCTGGAGACCTGTTGGGCCTTCGCTCTGGAGCTCCGCACGACCTTACAGTCTACTCCGCTGCCGTATCTGGACATCCGCGTGAAGCTGCACAGCAGAGTCGACACTGCTGTGCACAGTGTGCACTTGTTAGCGATCCCTAACTATCTGGACAAGTGCGAGGTGTTCATGTTCCAGACGCTGGACCGCGCGTTGTCGGCCGTGCTGCCAACTTGGCGCAGGAAGCTGGTGGGTGTGGCCACCACTGGTGACGTGTCAATCTCACCTCGAGCCGAGCTGATGCTTGTAAGACTGCAGAGGGAACTAGAAGCCCCGAGATTGTATCGTTCATGGGGTAGTGGAGACCAGCTGCATCGCATCTTGCGATCTTTCTACGCGTCTATAGCCGGTGGTGACTTCTTCCGTGCTCTAGACACCCTGCGCGAGTGTATTCGAAACCATCCAGAGCTACTGAAGGGTCTACATGGCGATCTACCGAGCCGAGAAGATGCAGGTTCGAAGCATTCGACGACGCAGTGGCTAGCACTGGGACGAGAGACGAGCTGGATAACCGACCACCTCGATGTGCTATGGGAGCGACTGGAGAAGCACCGACTGGAGCTCTACAGACCTACCAACTCTTGGGTTCTGGCTCTGGTTGTGGCCTCTTGGGTGGGTTCAAGAGCGAACGACGCCTTCACCACACTGGTACATCCGCGTGCGACGGGTTCGCAGCAGGCTCAAGCAATCTCCGAGCTGGCCAAGGACTTTGGGGCACTTTTCAAGACACCAGCCCAGGTGACTGGCAGCGTTCAAGCTGTGGAAAACTTAACGAACGGAGACGTAGGCTCCAGGCTGCGGAACGAGCAGCTTGCGACGGGCAAGCACAACCTCCGCAAGTTTGTGACGGGGGTGAGCGCGTTTGCCAGTCACGTGGCCAAGCGGATGACCACGGATGCCGTTGATAAAGTTGTGAACGAGCTCGTGAGCGAGATGGCCAGCATGGTCGAGGAGCTCTCAGCGCTCAGCAACAGTCTTTGCCTGAAAGACGACCATGCCGCCATTCACGGCAATGCCAGTTCGAGCGCCGCGAAGCTGACGGAGACGCTTCCTCCGGTGCTCCCCCACGAATTGGCTCGGCTTAGTGCGCCTGAATTCGCTGAGCTGCTCCAGATTCGAGGCTTGTTGCCACCGCAGGAACTTCAGTCCATCCAGAAGGAGCACGGGACTCTGCGTCGAGCACTTGCGTGCGATATGGCTCTGCAACAGACGCTGGATCACTGCGATGAGACCACGTCATTCCACGAGGCTTGGGCAGTTCTCGACGGTCGCTTCAAGCTGCTGGAGATCTTTGCTGGTGGGCTGGCGAGCGTACTGCCGTGTGTGTCCATAGTAGACAAAGTCACCGGCTGCGGAGATCTCGCACTTTCTGCGGCCGAGAAGGGTAGAGACCCCGCGTTGTGCACAGACTTTGTATTGGAGGCCGTGCTGCATGCACAGCAGTTCCAGGCGCTCATTACACTCCAGGCAAAAGCCTCCCGTCGTGGTTGAGCTCAGAGAACCACGCCACCAGAGCCTTTGCATCGGTGACTGCACTGCTTGCTGGCACTATCGAAAGGCAACCGAGAGCTCTTTCGAGACTTGAGTACAACGCGAGGTGACCAGTCAATGAGCACGACTCTTGAACTTGCTTGTCAGCGGATCTTTCTTGAAAGGCTCTCATATCTCGAAAGACGCAGTGGTGCTCAAGCGAAAGTGTTGCGATGCAGTTGTTTGCAGCTCCAGGCAAAGACATGCTGGCCGCTGCAGCGCTCGATGCCTCCATGCGTGCGGTGAAGTTGTGCGGGGCGGGTGCACGCGACTTCCAGCTGGAAGAGCACCAGGTGAGTAGAATACGTCGCACTCTCGTAGAATCGGATGAATGGCAAGACCTCGAGTCGCTAAAATGCTGTCTTTCACTTAGCACTGGGCGGCAGAAGCTGTCCAGGGCCATGCGGCAGTGACGGTGGGCGCCCCTGAAACTCGCGGGAGCTACCTCAACAAGCACACGGCCTTCCTGATCCTCCAGCAACCGAGCCAACAAGGCGTGCGTCGCCGCTTCCGTGACTTTGAGTGGCTTCGTATCGTGCTACACGCGCGCTACACGGGACTGCTGCTTCCGTCGCTGCCGGACAAGACGGCGCCAGTGCTCAAGAGCGACGCCTTCCTGCAGAGCCGCATGCGTGGACTGCAACACTTCCTCAACGGCGTGCTGCAGTCGCCTTATCTGTGCTCGGACGCTGCAGTCCACAGCTTCCTGACGGAAACGGGAGACGAGGCCGTCTGGGAGGAGACCAAGAAGCGCATGACGGTGCTGGACAACGCTGGACCGGGCCAAGTGCGCTGGCTACAGCGTATTCTGGGCGAGCACATTGCCAGCTCCCCTGAGAGGTTCGACTGCGATCTCTTCTGCTATCCACGACTCTCAATCTGATGGAGTTTTCATAGGTTCTTGCATTTGATGGATACTGGTTGTGCACAGTGAGATTGCGACCTTCAAGCTGCACGTGGAGCAGCACGAGCGGCTCCTCGGGTCACTAGTAGCGTGCAGCAAACGAATCGCAGACCGCAGTGCTGCTATGGCCAAGGACGTGGGTGCGTTGAATGCGCTTGTGGCTGGCTGGCAATCTGCCGAGAAGGGCAAAGCCTCATCCTCCAAGGATGCATCGCTGGTGGAGCTACTCGACAATTCTGGTGAGTAGAGGGCTTTCTCAACCACGGACGGAGCTTTGACGCCGTCAGGGATGCTCACGACATGCTCTCGACGATGGTACTTGCGTATGCTGTCAGCACGTGCGATGGGCAACTGGACTCAAGTGATGCACTTCCAGCCAGCCGTGTACGAGCTGCTACTGCTGGAGAATATCCAGTACATGCTGCACCAGGCCACGGACATGAAGGAGCTGCTCATGGAGCGCGATCAGGCGCTGAACATGACAGCGACCACGCAGACGTCGTCGCCGCCGGAGTCGTCCGTGTCTTCGACTTCGTTTCCATCTGCTGGCGGTTTTTCCAGAGCCTCACTCGTGTCAGCTGTTTCCTCAGCCTCGCAGCTCGCCTCGAGGCTCATGAGCGCCGCGGAGCCGTCCGCGGTGGACTTGGAGACGCAGAAGCGCCGAGCGCAACACGTCTCGGAGCTCACGACGCGAGCGGTGATGGCTGAGGAGATGGAGCGCTTCCGGTACGCCGAGTTTTCTGTGTGCTGGCAGTGTTTTGCATGCTTATGACCTCATTTTCTTCGTGATTGGGGTGACTGTGGTGCAGGTCGGAGAAGACCCA
>JAADYK010000083.1:0-42550 GCA_023338225.1 Halophytophthora batemanensis
AAGCCATGCTCGCGCAGGAAGGCTGGGAGGGCCACCTGGTCGAACACGGGCAGCGGAGACAGCGTGCGCTTCTTGACCATGGTGCCCCACTTCCTCTTCCTCTGCTCCAATGCCCAATGCCTTGGCCAGTCGTCCTGGAGCACCTTCCGAAACTGCAAAAGACCACAAATTAAATAAAAGAGCAGGACCAAGTTCGATGCAAAGCCCAAGGTGGTGTGATAGCATTGCAAGGAGAGGGGTACAGTAAAGCGGAGCTTTCGCCGGTCCGAAATAGCCGCGGTTTAATCGTGGAAAAGCGCATGTTGGCACCTACGAGTTGGGGTCCGTCTTCGATTTCAGTGGTCAAGACGCGCCTATCTCGGATTGGCTAAAAGTCCCCCGCGAATCAGTTTGCTAGGCCTAGGGCTCCGACCACCCAAAGAGAACGCGCCGTGGAAAGCAATATCTTCTGAAATTTGCCCGTGGTTTCCTATTGAATGTGCTCTTCAACTGTTTGAAGAAGAGCCCAATCAGCACAACCTTTACAAACCGCCGTGTGTCGACGACGCCATCTGCAAGCCGTCATTGCGTAGTTGTCTGTTGCAAAGGTATGTAGTAGGTTGTTGCAAAGCTATATTATTTCACAAGAACATGTTTCAAGACATTCTTCACTCAAGTACAAACTGAGGTGTCTGCAATCGTGCCGTCGCTCTCAAGTGTTTGTCAGTGTCTGGCGCCAGTACCCGAGTTTGTCGACTATTAGAATGCAGTTTGTACGGTTAAACGGTATTTCCACGAGTTGGAGATGAACAAAATGCTCTCTAAAGCCGGAAGAGTACAGCCTGAGCTTGTACATCCCGGGAGATACCATTATTGTTTCAAAGTGGTCGCAATGAGTACTATATTGAAAAGGAAAGTCCGATGCTCTTGCTATCATACCGGCAAGATTCGGGCAGAGCCGGACTCCTTCCAGCCCGTGCCGGTACCAACCGGTATATCAAAGGAACACTTGCTTGTGGTTGGCTGATCTGACCTAAACGGTTTGGACTAAACTGGTGGAGCTAGCCGGCTGCTGAGTTCGACGGAAGGTTTGGTGCCCATCGGCGCAATACCATACTCTATCGTGGCCTCTGGGCCAAGAAAAACGAAAACAGGCCTGCAGGCCACAAGAATGAGCACAAGAGCGACGACCACGCAAGGGCGCGAAATAAAACAGGGGGATAGCTCAAAGAGATCGGAGGTCACTAGTAAGGTGGATAAGAACCGCATAGGGCACAATGGGTTGATTAGACCTCCAGGTTAGACACATGCAGCAAGGTTTTTCGACACATCTCATGTAACCCCATCGCGTGTTCTGTGGCAAGTGAATCCTGGGCATTCCCTCCACTCATCCATTGTTTTGAGCGGCTTGAGACTGTCGCCCATCGCCCCGCTCGGCATTCGGCCTTTTAGAGCGATGGGGCACAAACACTCCCCACCACCCTCCCTTCTCCACGTCCAGAGAGCTCGGTGGTGAGCAGTGGGTTTTGTCTGTGAGTACCGGTTCGATTCCGGCTATGGACGCTCGGCTAGTATGCTCCTGCATCACTACGCTTTGTCCTGCGGTGCCTTCGGCGCCTTACTCTCCCGCTCGACATCCTACGCTCTCTCGTGCCGTCCAAGCCCCTGCCTGGCCTCTCGCACCTCCCTATGGCTCCCCCGACAGCCTCCAGGCGTCCGATGCTGCCTCTAGGCTGCATCTACGTATGTGTGTGCTACCTGTGTGAGAGTGCAGCCTGCATGTATGTGAGCGTCTGTGACGCGTTGGCACATGCGTGTGCGCTACTTGTGCCCTGTTTCAGGGTGGTCGCGGTTTGTGATTTGTGAGCTTGCATGCCTTGCCAGGGGTTTGAGCGTCGCGTGCCTATGGCTTGTGCGCCTACATGTATATGCATGGCGTATACTTTAGTGAATGTCACCTGTTGTCAATGGAATACGGATGAATGCAGGAAGACCATTCTGTGGCGCCGGGACTGCGATGAGCTCGTTCTCCGCGCGCTCTCGGAACACTGCCAGTAGCACATCGAGCTGACCCGCCTTGTGCGAAGCGCGCAGGAACTTTGGCACGGAGCCGACAGGGACAACACGAGACCCACCGGTGCTGACGAGCGCTAGCAGAGTAGCTTCTGCTTTTTGCACCAGCGCAAGAACTTTGGTCTTGCAAGCGGCCGAAGCGGGATCGAGCTGGAAACCATCAGGTAAGGCCATCATCAGGCACCCGACGAGATGTCTAAACTTGTGCTGTGTTGCCTTCTTTACAGGTAGATCGGCGTACACGCGCGGATCTGACGTAAGCCATGAGTACCAGATGGAGGCAAAGCGACTGCACGAACTTGTTTCTGCCTCGCGGCGTCATGGATGCAGCATCTTGGGTGGAACCGAGCGCTACCACAGCTGTTCTCGATTCAGGTAGTGTACTGGTCCTGCAGCTGGAGCGCAGCGTGTCTCCAATGCTCTGCATGCGCTCTTCCAGCCGCTTGGATTACAGCGTTAGCAGCTCCAGTTGCTGCGTCTGCTTCTCGAGCAGTCTCATGATTTCAATGGTTGTGGTTGTGGTTATTTCCTCGTGTTTACTTGTAGACCAGTCTTCGAAGGCGTCGCGAATGCTGACACTCCACACAAGCAACTTAGGCTTGCTGATCGCAGTAGTCTGCAGGACCTGCCGTATGCAGGCGGCGTACGGGCTGCTGTCCGAGAGCGCTACTATCTCCGGGTAGTGAAGAACGCAGTGGAAGCAAGGACATCCGCCACATCGTCCAAGTTGAGAGAATGGCCGGCGAAGCCAGTAGCGCAGGTGAAGAGCGTCATCTGTAGGAACTTTGCTTGTCAGGTAAATGGTTCACCTAAAAATAGAAAGGCACGGCAACCGCTCGCCAACCTTCGGCTTTCAGACGTTAAGCACGCGGGAAAGCTGTTGGTCGGTCTGCGGGGTCTGCAGCATGTACGGTTAAGCCTTGCTCACCCGTGATAGTGGCATGCTAAACCAACCGCGAGATGTATGTTTTGTGACTTCGCTGTAGCTGCCACACACACCAGGAGGCGGTTCACGTACGCCTGCACGACTGGTATGGCATCGCGCTGACTGGTAGCCCTGAGCGGAGCTTGAGGGGCTGGAAGCGAACCACTGGGAGCACTAGCTTTTAGCAGCTCAAGCAGACTAAGCTCCTCGGAGGGAGCGACTGTCCCCACATCACCTGACCTCCCATCAAACTGCGGGAGCATACACAAGCCTGGCATCGTGTGCATAGTCAAAGCAACGCGAGCACGTGTACTGGACAGGTCAGGAAACTGGAGGGGTCTTTGAATAGTGGAATACCCTTAATATACCTGTGTTGACACGCAGCGACAACTAGAGGAGCATATCATCAGAGCTAAAGCAAAACGTACCGGACAGAATGGAGAGCTGTTTGTGCCCGAGTCGCTCGGCGTCAGGGATTCGTCCGTAGAGATACCACATCATTGTGGCAAGTGCAGCGTCTGAGTAGCTACTTGCAGTTTCCGCAGACGTCCAGAGTATGTACACGATGGTCTCCAGATCGCTCTTGGTGCACGGCGGAGTCTTCTTCTCCACCGGCTCAGTCTGGCGCTTTGTGCGATAGCTATCTAGGGCAGAAAGGATCTTTTATAGCTTTGAGCCTACCAGTTTGCCTCGCTCAGGATGCTTGCCTAGCAGCCAGTTCTTTACGTTTCCAAGGTAAGAAGGAACACTGTTTCTAGCTAATGGCTTGCCTGGAGCACCCTCCGCCGTAACCAAAGAGAACCCGTACCGATCGAGAATTGTCCACCGCACCTTGCAGCGAGAGCAAATCTAGACGTCGGAATCGACGAATCCTAGGTTAGCGTCCTCCTGCTGCTTCTGAAACGCGTGTATCATACCGAAGCTCACAGAGTATCACGGGTCATGCAGCAAGTGGGTGTTGACAACTTGCAGCGCGTCGAAGTCTTACCGCCGTACGAGACTGTCTACGCCTCGTAGCTAGAGCTGTTTTCTGCTGCGCGAGATCGTCCATGCCACGGAGTTGGATCCTCTTCAGCTCGTAAATTCGTGCGCGAAGTTCCTGTAGTTCGGACTGAATCACTCTATCTCAGCGTCCATGTGGCCGGAGCACTGCTACTTTGACTGCGGAGCTGGCGGCAACTCCTAGCTAAAGCAGTGCAGTGCAGGACTTTACTGCCATTGACGCTTTTGCTAGCTTTGCTGTGGACGATCAGGCTGGCGACGCGTTCTTGGGAGTTTGAATTCCACAGACTTCCAGAGTTCGTGCTTTCATTTCGCGTCTGGAGGAAAGAGTGGGTGTCATTAGTGCTAACCGATTTTCATTTGCTAGATAGTCTCTGCATTCCAGTAAGTCGACATTAAAGTACGTTATTACAAAGTGTTCACGGTAGTTGCAGTTACATACAGTAATGTACAGTCTGGCCAACTACCTGTGTCGTCGCCGTCGTTGTGTGTAGTTGACCCCCGACGACAACAGCTCTAGTAATACTGATTATTACCGAGACGGGAACTCCGTTACTTCTCATCGGCTGAAGTAACCACTAAGTGGCGAAGTGGCTCCGCTACAGAGCCGAGCTCTGAAACGTCCAGAATTTGCAAGACACCACAATATACTTGTAGCCCTTCTGTGTCGGGAGCCTTCACTTCTCAGCATCGCGCCTATGAGTTCCACGGAGTTCCTGCAGATTGCCCCAACAAACCTTCGGGTAGTAGTAATGCCCGCCGCTGAAATCCCAAGCGACCACCAGGTCAGGGTCGAGACCGTCTACCTTGAGACCGATGAGCAAGCAGTTCGGCTTGAACTCTCCGTCCGTGAGTTCTGTGAGCGCGAACTGGTACCCACCCTCGCCTTTGTTTCGTCGACAGTCCCGACGCAACCTGCCACGACGGAACACTTGAGACGGCTGGTCGGCCCAGGTGTGGTTGTTCTGGCAAAAGATCTCTTGGGAGCGGTTTAGTGGTTCGCCCTGCCATCCAGTTTGCTCCATCCAGAACCCGCGCGCGATGAGCACTACATCAAGGCTCGGTGTTCTTGTGCGCTACTTGCTGCTTTGTGGTCGCAGCAGATCTCCAGCTTCCCTGCGTTTTAAGGGAAGGGGTGGGGTAAAGCGGGTTTGGAATACTTGCTTGTCTGTCGCAAGGCACCGCAAACTGACTGGTGAAGAGACTTTAAACCAATTCCAGATAGGCGCGCTTTGACCACTACAAACGAATATGGGTCCTAATTCGAAGGATACAGAGTGCGTTTTCACTATTAACAGACGCCTATTTCGGATTGGTTTAAAGTTTCTCCACCAATCAGCTTACCAGGGCTCGGGTTCGAACCACCCGCCGTTGGAGCCACTCCTCTCAATGCCGCACCCTCCTCTCTGTTGGGTCAGATCTGTGCCTCAGCTTATATCGACTTCCGGTCCGGCATATATGTGATCTGTTTCGTTGATGCGGACAACTCGTGCCTAGGAAGTATGCCGGTTGAAGCTAGAGAACAGTGTGCCACGCGTTCGGATGAGCCCGTCCTTATCCTCTACTTTTTATCAGCTAGCCCTGGAGGTTCTGCGCGGACACATGCACTGCCCATCTCCCGTCAATGATCTGCAATATGCCACCCAGCAGTTGCACCCCTCAAGAGCAAGCTCGAGTCCCCATTCTGCATTCTGTGCTCAGGGAAACGGACTCAGCCAAGCCTGAGCTGTGCGCACCGCAACGCCGCTCTTCGTACTATGGCCCCAGTAAAAGGTTCCAGGTTCCAGGTTCTAGTAATGGGTCTTTGTTGGCGGACTTTGGCCGGAGTTTACACCAAGCAGGCTCTTTGACTTGCTGAATGCATTTTGGGGAAGGAGGCGCTCAATCTTGGTGTCACGCATGAAAATCATATATACATCAAAGCAAAGAGTCCGCACCATGGAAACAGACGCATTTCATTTGGCGCCACGACAATAATGGCTTCACGTCCAGATCAAAGAGCGCATCGCGACAGTCTCACTCGTTTCTTGGGACTGGTTCACTCGGACGTGGAGGCATCCCCATTCAAAGCCCAGGAGATGTACCAGTCATTCGGTACTCGGTACCAATCGGGTTTTCTGCCAATCACCGCCTCACGCCATTGCCATTTTCGGCGCGCAGCAAGTCGACAAAGTCGCGGAAGCAAGCGACTTGCGGCTGCAGACGTCCGCAGATCTCGTGCCTGGGCGCCACGACACCTCACACGCGTGACGGCCATGAGCAGGCGCAGCAGCACATCCGTCTCGGGTGCCGAGCTGAGTCCACGGCGCCAGCGTGAGCGCAGCAACAGCACCAGCAGTGCCAGTAACAGCGGCTCAGGTGGCTCGGGAGGCGTTCCGGCCACGTCGCCGCAGCAAGCGCCCGGCGGGACGCCTGTCCAGTTCATTCCCATTCGCTCACGCGTGGGTAAGCGCTATCAGGCCGTGATCCCGGACCTGCTGGTCTCCTTGGCTGAGAAGGAGGCGGTGGCCGAGCGTCTGTGGCGCCAGCAGGCGCTCCAGCAGCCTCGACCACGCTACGATGTGGATCGCGCCAAAGGTACGAATTCACTGAGTGTGCAGTTTGCAGAGGACAGAGAGCGATTCTCACTCGTGTGGGTATGTGTGCGTGTGCGTGGTAGCGCTGGGTGGGGAGCTGGAGAAGTACTTGCGACTGGCACGGTCGTTGCGGGACGGCGCGACGTTCGACACGCAGGAGCAAGTAACAACGCTGGCACTCCAATATCTGCATCGCTTCGACTACAACACGACGGATGCGGCCTGTTCACTGTATGCGCGCCACAGTATCGAGCTGCCACGTTCAGCTGTGGCCAGCGTGCAGGACGCGGCGGGATCCTCGCAAAAGTCGACGGCTGCCGAAGGCGCCAAGAAGTGGCTCATAGCCTTCTACCGCTGCATGCGGCAGCCGCAAGTTGACACGCAGACACTGGAGAAGATGCACGCGCTTCTGGACAAGGCGCAGGCCAGTGACGATGCTGCGCCAGCCACGGAGAAGGGCGTACTAACCCGCTTGGTGGGCCGCATCTCGAGCTGGAAGGAGAGGTGTGAAGCCGCGAGTAGGGAGAAAGTGGACCGCGCCACACTGCTGCAGTTGTTGCATGAGGCAGAGAACATGCAGTTGGCCATGCCCGAGAAGGATACGATTGCGAGCCGACTGTCCGCCTTCGACCACGCGCTCGTGCGGCTTAAGGAGACGCTGGAACGCGCCACCAAGCGCCATCACCACCACCACGTGAAGAAAGTAGGGCTGGAAGAACTCGTCGCGCTGTACGACGCAGTGCTGGCGGCGCGGCTGAGCTTCCCGGAAGAAGAGCACTACGGCGCGGTCGTGGGTGAAGCCAAGACGCTCAAGCAGACGATCGAGGCGATGCTGGCGGAGGACAAGGTGGGACTCACGGCCATGCGTGAGCTGATCGCCAAGATTGACCTGGTGCCCGTGGACTTTGAGGTGGAAGTGGAGCAGTTCCAGAAGAAGATGCTGAGCGCGCAGACGTGGCTGGCCAAGGCGCGCAAGTGCATGCCCAAGCGCCGTGCGACGCGTCGTGGGACAGGCACAGATCCCAAGAAGACAGATCTGGATGCTATCCGTGCGCTGGTGGATGATGCGCCCTGCGACGACAGCACGGAGATGTTTGAGATGCAGGATCTGCTCGAGTGTGCAGACGAGTGGGCTGAGAAGGTCAAGAAGGCCATGGAAGGAGGTGCCGACGTGTCACTCGAGCACCTCAAGGAGCTCATGAGCGAAGGAAAGGACATCCCTGTGGATATGGACGAACAGAAGTTCCTGGAGGCTGAAGTGGCTGCACGCGAGTGGTGCACGACTGCGGCTTCCATGCTGGCCTCCCGCAAATCCATCGAGGAAATGGAAGTGATGACCGAGCAGGCCAGGGATATCCGCAAGCGTATTCACCCAAAGAAGCAGTCGCGTTGGAAGCCTCAAGTGGAGCGTGACATCCATGCGGCGTTAGAACAAGCGCACCGGTGGATCAACGAGTTGCGTGACCATCTGGGTGCGTCAGCGTTCGACAAGATGTTCTCCTCGTTGTCCTCATACGTCTCGACCCCGTCGTCGCATTCCTCCAGACCGGACTCGGCGTCCTCGACTTCTACCACGGAGAGGGCTAAGAAAAAGCCGATGGACGCCATTAGCAAGCTCGTGGAGAAGGCACAGATGTTGGCGGTCGACGTGTCCTCGTACACCACGCCAGTCAACGATCTGCTGCTCAAGGGCATTGAAGCGCAAGCCGAAGCGACTGCTATTCTAATGGGGATTGGACAGCTCTCGACTGCTGAAAAGGATGAGAACAGCGCTGGCGGCACCGATTCATCGAATGGTGTAGGGACTGGAGCAGATGTGTCAGTGCTTTCCACGGCGTCGACCCAAGAAGCGAGTGGCGATCTCGCGCAGGCGTCAGCGTTGCTCGAGCAGATTGATGCATTCCCGTTTACGTTCGAGGAAGGACTAACATTGGCGGGCATCATTGACATGGAGAAAAGCTGGGCGCAGCGCGTGCGGGACGGCATTCCCCCACGACAGTCGAGGAAAAAACGACAGGGGAATGACCCCTTCACCATGGACCAGCTTCACGCGCTGCTGGTGGAATCCAAGAGGCTGCGCTTCCTCTTTCCTGAGGAAATGCGGATCCTCAAGAAGGAACTGGAGGATCTCAACACGTGGCGAGCCAAAGTGCACGACGTCGTGGACGGCCAGGCGAATTCGTCCATTGCACAGGTGGTGAAGCGTCTCCAAGCATTCGATTTGCTCGTGTATGACAAGCTGCAAAGAGCCAAGAAGAAACTGCACATCGGCGACACTACCGACAATCCCAGTACGGTTGCAGTAGGCAACATCGATGCCGATGGTGACGCGAAGATGGAAGCACCGTCCGAGTTTGCTGGGCCTTCTACGATCATCAAAAACGAGGACGAAGGTGCTGATCGCCCTGTGGACGGTGACGTGGAAATGGCAGACGCTACTGCAGTGACCCCGGCAACCAAGAAGGAGGCAGTGATGGACAAAGGAGGACAGTCGAATGGGAATCTCACCTTCCCTCAAAATGGGGTCCAAGCGGCTTCATCGGCAGACACGAAACCTGTCTTCTCGACTGCCCCCGGCAGCGTTGATGTGCCAATGCCGGAGATCAATACTGACTCGATCATGACTCACATTCGGATCGAGAGTGGATGCATGCAAAAATCCCTCGGTGATCAAGAAGATGGCGACAGCAGCACTGCTGAGGACTCGAACAAATCGTGGGCCGCGCGAAATGGACGGGTGCTTTTGGAGCCGGTGCTGGCCATGGTGGAGGAAAGTCTCGCTGCAGTCAATAGCCTCGAGCTGAAGGAAGAAGAGGCGCGGAAAACGGTGGAAGAGCTCGTTCTTAATGGTGGTGACGGTGGTGACATCCCAGAGAACATCACGGACGAGTCTGTTCGGGCGCTGGATGCCTGGCGCCAGCAACTCGTCCAGGTCCAAGGGGAAAGCGATCTCCTTAGCGTCGTGGCGCCGGAGCAGCAAGCGCTTAGCTTCATCGTGACGCTCTTGGAGTGGCTGCAAGGTGCTCGATCTATCTTTTACGATGAAGTACTTCCGCTCCGGGAGCTGGTGGTCAAGGGTAACAAACTCGCCGAAGACCTCAAGGCGCTCAAGCCACTGGATGCCGTAAAGCCAGAGTCGTTCGAGCTCCTAGAGCTGATGCTGTGGCCGCTGCCGTACTTGGAATCACACGAGAAGGTGGTGGTCGCGTGGACAGAACGTGTCCGCAAGTGCGTGGCCGACAAGCACGCGCATGTGGAGGAACTCCAGGCCCTGTTGGACGACGGTAGCGGCCTGCTTCTGGAGCAAGATGCCTTCAAGGTGGTGCTGGACGAGGCGAGGAGGGCCAAACTGTGGCTCTCCAAGCTGAAAAAGCGCGTGAAATCGCTCATGTCGAAGCGCATGGGACGCATGAGTCTAAGCGCGGCACGCTCGCTTGTCGAGGAAGCGGAGAACCTCGCGATCGACTTACCAGTGTTCGACCTGCTGAAGGAGCACGTGGAGACTGCGAGCGACTGGGAGAACCGCGTGCTTTCTTCTGGCCTCGAGACAGGTCAAGCACGGATCACAAACCTGCTGGCCCTTCTGAATGAGTACGAGTGTGCACGACTGGTGATCGACTTGGACATGCATCGCGAGGTGCTCAAGTCTGCCACAGAACGGTACTGCATTTGTCGACAGCCTTTTGATGGACTCATGATCGGTTGTGACCACTGTGATGATTGGTTCCATGACAACTGCATCGGCATGTCCAAGGATAAAGCGGAGAAGGTGGAACACTACACGTGTCCGTCCTGTACGATTCTGCAGGAACTCTCCTCGATGTTGCAGCAAGCCAAGACGTCGGTGCAGCAGAGTGAGATGTGGGATCTACAAGAGTATGCGAAGGCCTTTGAGAAGCAGCAGGGCAGCGCGCTGCGGAAAATCAAACGCGAGGAGAAGTCCATCGAGCGCAGTGAGATGCTGCTCTTTAGCTGCAACAACAAGATGGGGCAGCTGCGTGCACGGATCGAGGATATCGAGCGTGCGAAGACCTGCTTGTCCATCAGCCACGCTGCTCCCAATGGTCAATTTCAGCCACAGCAGTCTCCGGCAACATCAACTTCGTCTACACCAGGGACTCCGGCACTCGTCACTGGTAATGCCACCAGCCTAGCGCCATCCCTAGCGGTCGGGACGAATGCACTGCTGCTCGCTGCAGCGGCCACAGCCCCTGCAAGTGCTGGTGCCAACAGCTCGAGGAGCAATCCCAGTGTTGCATCTGGTATTTCTGCGTCAGGCGTGGCAGCGGCGTCGGCCCTTGCAGGCATGGACGCAATGGCGTTGTCGCGTCAACAGTACCCGAACATCCTCCTGCCTCCATCGCGCCCGGGAGTCAACGGTAGGACAAGTGCTCCACCTCGTGCGACAATGACACCTGCAGTTCCCAGTACCGCAGTCGCGCACGAGAAGTCCATGGGGAAGCCCATCGCTGCAGCTGTCGCCGTGACTACGACCGGTGGTACTGGAGATCAGGCGAAAGAATTGGTCACTACGGCTGGCCCAGCTCCAGCTCAGCAAGTGCTGTCATCATTGTCGACACCGACGAGCGTATCAGCCCCAGCTCAACGTGTGATCTCCAACAGTGCCGAACTTGCTGCTGCTACTAGTGCTCCTCTGGCCCAGCAGAGTTCTGCAACGGTTTCGAATGTGGTGCGGTCGACAGGTTCTGCGATGACGGGGAGCACGGAGCGACTGGCTGCCCTCGTTGTGGCTGGCGGAGTAGAGCAGCAGCTCGGGAAGATAAAGGCGGAGCTCGTCGAGGCCAAGAAGCAGGTGCAAGACTTGCAGGAATCGTTGAAACTCAGTCGGGATCGGCTTGCCAATGCACAGCAGACGCTGCGTGAACTCACTGAGGTCTTCGAGGCACGACATCGCGTGCTTCCCGTCGCTCAGGCCTGGGTGCGGCGTGCTGTAGTGCTGTTGAACACGACAGGGTTATTGTCCCGCTCGAAGATTGATGCGTCCAGCTACCTGCCGAGCGAGTACGCATCAGCTCTTGCTGAGCTGAAGCCCGTGACGTCAGCATCTGCTGCTTCAACGCCTACTACGACCCCCACAACGTCGTCATCGATAACTTCAGGTATCGAGAATCTCTTCCCGGGTGTAAGCACGTACGCTCGACTACTGCGTGTGGCCTCGTGGAGCCTGGTTGTGGTGTCGATGCTGCAAGAGCGACCGTCACGGAGCGAGCTTTGTACCGCCATCACATATGCGGCAAAGCACGCGCTGTGGGAAGACAAGAAGGTTCTGGGTCCTCTGCGCGCCGTGATCAGCCGAGTGGATGCGTGGGTCTCTCGTGCTCACAAGTGTATGACCAAAACGTCGAACAAGGTCCAGCGAGTGGCCAGACTGAAGGTGCTGCTGAACGAGTATTCCAAGCTGCCGCTCACGTGCCCACGTGCTTCGTCGCCGCTGGAAGTTTATGTGAAGTTGGCGGACGGCGAGGATGGCGATACGAAGACCAGCAATGAGGGTGGTCCACTCACATTGGAGGCAGCGAGTGCAGCTGCTGTCAAGGCACTGGACGATACCATGGCGGCGTTTGCGGCTGCATCAAGCGCCACGGCCGCCGCCGTGTCTGCGGCCAAGCAGAAGCAGAAGCCGAAGCAGCAGGCGCGCAAGCGGAAGTATGTGCGGAAAGACAAGGCGCCGGCGCGCTCGTCCAAGAAGTCCAAGCCGCAGGACGATCCTGCTCCAGCTCCAGGTTCAATGTCCTCCTCAGCACAGACTGCGTCGTTGACTCCGCCCACTGCTTCTTCAACATCACAAAAGGACACGGCGAAGGCGTCTGTGGTCGAGGCGAATGGGACCGACTCTCCGAACACTGCTGCTTCAGCATGATGAGCGCCGTCCATGGCGATTGATCAAGCTGCGGAGAAGACGACGAAGCGGGGACGTGTCCTAGACCAGCGTACGATAGCGTGGTGATGTGGTGGCTCGGGTCCCGCAACAGAGAGCGAAGTGAAGGACGAGCGACTGAGCGCGACAAGCTTCGACGAATGGACCCGAGTCCACCGCCCCAAAGAGACAAATGCAATTTCTCACTGTGCAGATTGGTTGATTCCGCCTCGTGTTCAGGAGTGAGCGAGCTCAGAGGTTAGTGCAGCGCTTGTGAAAGGTGAGTTAGGAGACTGCGAGTGACTGAGGTGGGGGGCTGGCACGGCTGTCTGGAGCCGTTCGTTTCGTCGGAGGCCTCGATCTATTTTGCTACGTTCTCGTCGCTCTAGCAGATTGACAGGCACCACTTGCACTTTTCTCGGGACGGCGTCAAGGCCCGACAAGCGGAAGGCTTCTCGACGTGTAGCCGGCTCTGTTAGGAGGATGGCGTCCGGTGCCAGACCTGCCAGTGGCGGTGTGGCATCGCCACCCGATACAAGAGACGATGCGTCAACCAGCGACCTTCGCGCCGAAGAACAGGGGGAACCTGAGTCCACAGCAGTAGATGAAGACAGCGGTGACGATAATGCTCGTGGGGGAGGTGGGGAACATGAACAAGAGATTTCAGAAGAAGAGGAAGTTGAGGAGGAAGGCGACGAATGGGAGTGGCAGCTGCGGGTCGTGCAGCGCGTGGGCGAGGCGCTCACGGACCTGGGGCTGTTCACATCAGGCGGCTTCGACTTTGTGGTGATGCTCAACCTGCAGCAGAACGCTTTGACCGACCTATCACCACTCGTAGATATGGGCCGTACGCTACGTGTGCTCAACGTATCGCAGAATGCATTGGCCACGCTGCCCGACGCCAGCTTCTGGGCACACTTCCGTCGACTGTCGCTGTGCTTCCTCTCGCAGAACGTGCTGTCAGCCTGGGCTGACGTGGAAGGACTGCAGGCCTGTGCGAGCTCGCTGCGGTGGCTCACGCTCACTGACAACCCGCTCATGGCGCTGCAGAATGCACGCAGCTTCGTCGTCAACAAACTGCCCTTCCTGCAGGCGCTGGATGGCTTCGCTACGACGGACCAGGAGATCATCCAGCACGCTCGACCAAGCAGCCGCTTCGACGCGCAGGCGCCTCGCTTGAGCCTCGAGGGGCTGCACATGCCACTCGAGTTTGAACGCGACGACGATGCGCTGCGCTACGTGGCTGAGACGGAGGCAGCTGTGGGACGTATCTTCGCGCACAACAGCCCGAGTGTGCGCACACAGAAGCTGGTGCGTGGCTACCTCTCTCGACGTGGCAACTTCCCGCTCTTCCGCGACGTCCGAGCGTTGGTCATCCATGTGCAGAAGCACGTGCGTGGCTTCCTGCTGCGTCAGTTGCTACAACGCCAACTTGGTGAGTTGGTGGCCGCACTCGGTAAACCGCAGCTTCTGATGGTACCACGTGCCGTGGGTTACGCCGATCTGTCTTCACTGGCTCGTCGTGCGCTGGAGAAGCTGCTGCCGCATGTACGCAACTGGCGCGTGCGCTTCCAGGCGAAGAAGCGTGCCGTGGCCGTCAAAAAGATCCGCTTCTGGTGCCAGCTCATGTACCAGCGTCACGCGAGGCGCACGCAGCAGCTCTTACGCGAGCAACAGGAGGTCTGGATCTACTACACGCCTGGTTTCGAGCAGGAGCTGCTCAACCTGGCGGCTCGAGCGGCTCGGCGAGACCCCTTCCTCATGACGCTACCGCGTGAAGAACGACTGGAGCTGCTACGAACACGCTGTGCTGGCTCGGGCGTCAGTGTGCTGCGTGGTCCGAGCCTGTACGAGAATGTCGTGCGAGTAGCGTCTCCACCCAGTGCCACATCGCCAACCGCTGCGTCCAAGCCACCCCCGAGACGAAGACTGTACCGTGAAGAAGATGTGGACGAGGGGGTTCATCACACCCAGGAGGTAGCGAGTCGATCGTCACACGAGGCTGGTGGGGGCCGGCCAGCGGTCCTGCGCGCCTTCCTCAGTGACGCGGCGCTGGAAGACCGGCTGCTGGTGGCCGAGAAGCAGTTCCTGCAGCAAGACTTGGAGCGGATCGCTGTCTTACAGAGCCAACATCGCCAGGCTGTCACCAGCGCCGACCAGCCAGAGACAAACTGCTCGCGTCAGCCACGAGCCGTGATGGTGCACTTAGCTCAAGTAGCTCGTGAACTGGAACAGCGCCTGGTGATCTGCAACCGCAAGATCCTGAGCGCCTGCGTCAAGCAGCAGCGACGACGACGACAGGCTCAGCATTGCCAACGCTTCTCACTCACCACCGCCCGGATCCGCGCTCGAGGCCATGCGCCCACACGATGGGAGCGTCAGCAGATCTCATCCAAGCTTCGGAGAACTGTTAACAACTCATGCTACCCCAAGATGAAGGTCTTCATTCCGTGGACCATTGACATGTATCTGCAGATCGTGACGACGCTGGAACGCGCAGTCTCAACCTACGCCGTGGGACCTGCCAGTACCTTTGCACTCGCCTACGAAGACGTTCGACGTGCAGATGCAGCGCTGTTACTGCAGTCAGCATGGCGAGCGTCACTCTGCTACTCGCGTCGAAACGCACTGGAGGTGACACTGGCTCGAGCACTGGTGTGTCTGCAACGCTGGTGGCGCTTCCGTCTCGGACTCCGACGTCGCATGGACGTGCTACGGGCTTGTCTGCTAGTAGGTGCGAGCGTTAACTCCACCACGCTCTTCATGGAGGCCAGTGTATATCACACACTAGTGGACTCGTGGCCCAGTGTACAGGCAGCAATGGGAATCAGTCGCTGTCATGAGCATCGATTGCACTGCCGTATGGGGCCTGCCGCGCGCGTGGAACTCACACTTACGCCAGGTCAAATGCTGCTTCGCAACGCTAGCCGCAACCAGCGCTCCATTCTTCTACCGCAACATCAGCAGACATCGTCACCTCCAGCGTACGCAAGCGTATCTAAAGTGGAGCTGTGGGCCAGTCAACGGTGTGCTGCCTACCTGCCTGTGTGGCTGCCCGGTGTACCTGAACACGAAGAGGAGAGCATGAGCTCGCGCTTCGAGGACGCAGCGGGGCTGCTGCTTGTGGATGGCGTGCAGGCCGAACCCACAGTCGTGGAGCGAGAGCTTATGCTGAGTCTCACGCAGCCACCTGTGGCCGAAGCCTTTGCGCAGCGGAACCCGTTCCGCGACTTTGCAGCCAGTCGACGTGTGGCCGATGCGGCTTCACGAGTCATGGAGCTCGCACGCCGTTTGTCAGAGGAGCACAAGCAGCGCCGCCACTGGCAGCTAACACCGTCGCAATTGGCGCTTGAGACCACCTCCTTCGTGCGTCTCACCTTTGATTCAGTCGACGAGGCTCGCAAGCGCGCGCTGTTGCTGCTCTGCAAGACGTTCGACCCCGTGAGCGGCACCTACGCGCGCATGTTCCCGATGGAAGCGCTTGTGGCTGCTGCGCTGCGTCACCACCAAGTAAGTCGTTTTCTGTGTCTCTGGCTGGGTGGGTTATCTGACGCGTTGGAAAGTACTGACTGTCACCTTGTGCACTGCTGCCTCTGTGCTGTACTTGCTTCCTGCCTGAACTCGTAGTGGGCCTTGAGCCAGGTCACGAAGCCCGATGAGAGCGACTCCGTGTTAGAGGACTCTCGTGACTGGCTTCAGCACGAGTTCCCATCGCAGTGGTGGACGGCTACAGAGCGCAAACTGGAGGCGCTCCGAGCTACCGCAGCAGGAGCTGGAGCAGGAGCACCCCTCGCTGCCAGTAATTCCCACACGGCCTCGCAGTTCACACCGATGCCAGCAGCAGCACCAACGGACCGCCAGCTCCAGCATCCAGTCATACTGCCAGCTGCTACTGCGCTAGCCATACCAGAGTCTAGTCACCCACCGTTCGAGCAGGAGCTCCGTGGCCCGCCTCGGGTCTTC
The DNA here is from genome assembly GCA_023338225.1 of Halophytophthora batemanensis. Lineage (NCBI taxonomy): Eukaryota > Oomycota > Peronosporomycetes > Peronosporales > Peronosporaceae > Halophytophthora > Halophytophthora batemanensis. Next base: position 16,397 of record JAADYK010000083.1, read on the forward strand.
CCACGAGTGCGAGACACTACTGCTGCTAGCGGTCCCAGGTCTCCCGCGCCACTGCATCTCATCGCGTCCGTCTTGCCCGTGGAGATGGAGCACCAATCCGACAGGAAGCCACTCACTGACGCTGGCAGACACACTGAAGCGTTCGCTCACGTCCACAGTCCGCATCCACCACCTCGAGCGTCGTCTTCACCCGCGATGGTTTCAGTGTCAGGCAGTAATCGCCATCAACTGCTCACAGATCGTCTGGGCAGACCGCGCTACGGCTGCATCGAGGACATGCAGTATCAGGAACAGCAGTCTCGCGCACGACTAGTGCGCGATCTACGGGAAGAGCGCGAACGCGCCATGGAGGCGCTCATCGTGGAACGCCGCATGCAGCAGCGCGAGAACGCCACGGAGGTGGCAGGCCTCAAGCTGGATGTGGACGTCAAGCTGCAGCGTCAGCGCTTCCAACGCGAGTTGGCCAAACTGGACGCGCGTGAGCTCATGGACCAGCAGAAGGTGGCGGCACGTCGTCGTCGTCTCACGCGGCAGTTCGAGGCCAGCTTCGCGGTGCAGTCCGGAGCACTCATGCGTCGTGCGGCACGCGAGTCTGTCGCACAGAGTCTCGAGGCCCGAGAGCGCGAGCAGGTTCGCTTGGCTGCAAGCGCCAGGGCCCGAGAGTCAGAAGCACTTGCTCGACGGCGTGATGCCAAAAGCGGCTGGTTCGTGCGCAACCGCCAAAGCAAGCAGGACGCGGAGTTCGTGCGTCGCCTGCAGGCTGCCGAGGCAGGTGACACGGCTCGAGACCGACTCGCAGGCCGCCGCCAGCGCATCCAGGAGGACAAGGACATCAAAAGGATGCTGCGTCTCATGTGAGTGTCACTGAATGAGTGGAGGAGCAAGTGGGTGAGTGAGTGAGTGGGCGACCGAGCGGCAAGAGGGCCGAGAGGCAAGAGCGAAACAGCCATACATATTTGAAAGTCAAAGGTACACGCACTGCACCTTGAAGGAGCCCAACACTGCGACTACATGGCGCTGAGCCTGGAAGACGAGGACAGCGGGCCAGACGCGAATCCTCCAAAGTGCTGCGGGTACTGGTCTTGGGCGAAGGGATCCTGTGACGCGGCGTAGTACTCGGCAAAACAGTTGTCACACACGCGAACGGGCTCATCGTCGAAGCCAATGCCGAAGACTGAGAGTCGACGACTCGAGTGCTCGTGGCAGAACGAGTTGCCACACATTCGGCAGTGGTGACGCCGCACGAAGAGGTTGAAGGGCTCCTCGCACTCGTAGCAGTTGGTGGCACGAGCCCACTTGACGATACGTGGCATGCCACGGCCGCCAAAATGGGCGGGGGCTGAACGAGGTGGGCCCTGGTAGTAGGACGCCATGGACGCCGACGCCACCGACGTCGGCGTGGGTGGCAGTCCCAGTGAACTGCCACCACTGCGAGGTCCATTGCCAAAGGACGAGCCTCCAGCTGACAGCTGCGATTCGGACGGCGTGAGCGACGGCAAACTTGGAGGCGCTTCACCACTGCCCGGCAGGTTCGAGTAGGACGTGGTGGAGGCTGCAGAGGATGTCCGTGTGGGTCGCGTGCTGGACGAGAAGGACATGGTGTGCGACTTGCGGGACGTCTGGATGGCCTGCTGCTTGGCGGCGATGGACTGCCGCAGCATGTGCATCTGACTCTGGATGTTGTAGATGATTGAGTCCACATCCGAGTCCGCCTCGCTGGGCGGGGCGTCGGCGTACATAGAGCCGTAGGCCGAGCCGTCCAAAGACGAAAAGCGGTCGCGGCCAAAGTCGCGGCCGTACATAAGCGATTCACGTGCGGCGTCCTCTTCGTTCTTGCGTGCCACAAGCTGCTCCAGGAACCTGCATTTGGCGTCTAGCTCCTCGATCTTCTGAGACAACACAGACACGTGATCCAGCTGCTGACCGGGCATGACACTCTGTGCGCGACGCGGTGGCAACAGCGACACCTCGTCACCTTCCTCGCCCGTCTCGTCCTCTGAGAACTCAGCACCATCCATGGAGTAGCTGCGACGACTCGAGTACACACGCGGCGGACGGACGGTTGGCTCAAGAGCCAGGTGCAGTGGTGCACTCCTCGGCGGCCGAGAGACTGACGAGGTGCGACGACGTTCCCGAGATGATGACGGCGGGGTGCGGCCGTTCTGACTGTCCACGAGCATCTGCTGCAGGCGTACAATCTCGTTCTCCAGCATAGAGTTGCGATCGTCCACGTGGCTGCTGCTGGCACGGCTACGCTGCCTGCTGCCTGCACGACTGCGTGCCTTGCTGTTCGCGCGACGACGTGCTGTGGAAGCCACACGGACAGGAAGACGCTCCAGCTTCTCGTCGCTCAACGACGAGTCGTCCTCTACCTCAGAGCTGGATTGTGTCCCGTCCAGACCACTGGAACCTCGAGCCACAGCCACAGCCGCAGACGTCCGGCGCTTCAGACAACCTGCCATCGAGTCGTCACTGAGCACCGGGGACGGCTCTCTCTCAGCTTCGGCTTGAGCAGCGGCGCAGGCACGACGGAAGCGCTTGAAGGCTGTCTGGAGACGGAAGCGCTGCACCTTGGCATCAACCAGATAGGTCTGAGCCAGCCACAGCCGAGCTTGTCTCTGCAGACGCGTGGCAGCGCTCAGTTGACGTGCTTGCTCCAGCTCCGCCGCACGCTTCTTGGCCGCCAGCCAGCGCCTGCACGCGCGCTGCAGTTTGACGGCTGAGGTTTCACGACGCGCTTGCCGCATCTTCTCTACTTGTGTCCGCGCCAAGAAGCCACGTGCGATGGCCTGCACACGCAACACAAAGGCGCGTAGCTGCTGGAAGAGCACGCGACGGTGGAATCCACGATACCGGCGCTGGATGGTCACGGCTGCTGCGTCACGTAGCTCTAGACGGTAGCGCGAGAAACGGTTGTAGGCCGTGGACTTGCAGAACACCAGCGTCTTGCCCACCTGCACGTCCTGGCGACGCGGGTCGCGCTCGAATGCGTCATTTTCTTCGCTCTCCGTACCATTCACGACCGCCAACGCGCCGGCGTTCTTGTTCTCACGCTCCACGCCGTCTTCCTGCAGCATCTTGTCCATAAGTGCACGCACCAGTGCCTGCGCCAGTTCCTTCGTAGACATGTTGGTGGCCCGATCACGCTTACTCAGCAAACAACGGAAGGCCGAGAAGAGCTCCACGAAGGTCGAGTGGGCCAAGCGCACCGAGTAGCCGTGACGAGCGATACGCAGTGCTTCTAGTACACCCACTGATCGTAGCTGCTCCACCATCCGCTCACGGTCAAAGACACCGGGCTTCTTCACCTCGTTCGGCTTGAGACAGCGGATGTAATGCGCCTCCGTGCGACCAATCTGCACCACAAGTTGGTCCAACTGGCTCTTGAACTGCGCTGAAACACTGGGCGCACGCAGCATCGAGTACCTCCGGCGTCCAGCGACGCCCGAGTCTACAGCCGGTGTGTCCATGTTCGCGTCGCCACCTACAGCCACCACCACATCGTTGGACGAGGAGCTCAAGATGGAGCTCGCATCTGCCGGTAGAGAATCGGTGTTCTTCTCCACAAATTGCTCCACGTTGTAGCACACACGTCCAGCGAAGTGGTGCACCACGAACTGGTGCTTGACGCGCTCCATCTTGGAGGCCGAGAACGGATGCTTCTTGGGGTCTTTTCGCGCAGCTTCCTCCTCCGACTCGGTCCGGTGCAAGTAGCGGCTAAAGGATGTCATAAGTAACGGCAGCGCGCCTTGTGGCTGCTGCAGAAGCCCCGCGTCCGTGGCCCCGTCAGTGCCGCCATGATACCGATAGAACTTGGTGCTCAACGCTTGGTTGGAGCCCTTGGGCATCAAACACTCCTGGTCAAGCAGTGAGAAGAGACCGTTGCTCTTGTCGTCGAAGAGCGCCAGACAAGCCTCGTTACTTGGGTATGAGATGGCACGCCAGTCGATGCCCTCAGCGATATACACCTGCTGCTCACGCACGAAGACAAACTCGTTGAACTGCGCTTGCAGTCGCTCGTTGGCGTAGTTGATGCAGAGCTGCTCGAAGCCGTTGCGGTTGAGGCTCTCAAAGCCAAAGATATCCAGGATGCCAATCGTGGCCACATCCCCGTCGGAGTCATCGCGAACTGAGTCCGAGTCGGCCGAGTCAAAGTAGTTGATCTCGTCACTCAATCGACGCACGAGCCACGTGAAGAGACGCCCGTAGATGGCCTTGGCCAGCGACCGGGAGATGTCCTTGGCCTGCTCCGGGTTTAGCTTGAGCACCATGACCTCCACACCCGCCTTGATCTCGCGACTCACCAGCAGAGCCTCCAGTTTCACCACATCCACACCCATGAGCTCTGCACACTTGTCCAGATGGACACGAGACGCCGGCGTGACCGTCGTGCCGTCCTCGTCGCTGCCCGAAGCCGCCACAAAGTTGACGTTGCCCAGATGCAGCAACGCTGCGAGGATCTTGAAGATCTCGAGTCTTTCTTGCTCCTCCACGCCCGTATCCTCGAACGCACGCACCGTCTGCGTGTACAGCTGCGCGTACTTGGCACCCAGTCCGCCACGACGCGAGAAGTGCGGGCCGTACGTGTTGAGCAGCTCATACTTGGCACCACGCTTGAGCCCCAGACTCTCTAGGAAAGCAGGATCCGAACCCTCCAAGAGCTCGTAGAAGATGTGGAAGCTGCGCTCCTCGGGGGATTGGTGGATCAGTCGCACTTTCTCCAGCAAGTAGCTCACGATCTCAGCTCCCACGATCTGGTTGTGCTCGCCGAACTGGATCTTGATGAACTTGCCGAAGCGACTCGAGTTATCGTTGCGGATGGTCTGCGCATTGCCGAAAGATTCGAGGATGGGATTCGTCTGCAAGATTCGCTTGCCGATCTCCACCACGTCGCCGGCGCCATGCTCCGAGACAGAGTGATCTCTCCCCACAGATGTCAGGAATTGCATAAGGAACTTGGTGGACTCGGTCTTGCCGCTGCCACTCTCTCCGCTCACCAGGATGCTTTGGTTGCACCGCTCGCGCTTGAGAAGTCCACTGAAAGCCTTGCCGCCAATGGCGAAGACGTGCGGAGGACACTCTTCACCGCCGTCTAGTGCATCTGAAGCAGCCGCCACGGCCTCTTGGGACCGTGTGCGCCGCAGCCGCCGACTGTCCTTGGCGCTCGAGCCGTACATGGCGCGCTTGTAGCGGTCAATGTGCTGTTGCGAGTAGAGCGGCAGCGCCTTGAGCGGGTTCATGGCCACCAGGATGTCACCGATAGAGGTATAAATATGGTCGGCGGCGAAGCGTTCGCTCAGCGCCTGGAGCAGGGCCGGCTCGTGCAGATGCTCCAACCCCGTGAGGCTCGACATGCTGACAAAGTCGCGCGTCTGGTTGCGCAGGCAGAGCTCCGCCTCGCTGCTTTCTCGTGCCGAATAGCGACCTGATCCGCGAATGCCAGCGCCAGCGTCGGACCAGCCGTCGCGAGCCAAGAATTGAGTCCAGCGCCGCAGCCGTCCAACATCCACGAAACACAACCAGAAGCACGCGAAAAAAGGAGCCGATTAGGTGAGTCGTCGCAGCAGATGGCTCAATGGCCCGATGGGTGCCCCGGACAGGCGCGAAACGTCTCACGCTAGCCTCCGCAAGCGCCTCGGCGTGCGTTGAGACCGCGCGCGGCGCTTGGCGAGCCAAGACGCGCCGGGAAAGCTCAGCAGAAAGCAGAACGCAGAAAGCAGGGGGAACGTACGCGTGACGACGTCGCCCGTGTCGAGGCGCCGCACCTGGACGACGCCCGAGCTCGAGGAGGGGGCGTACTGGCAGTCCAGCACCTCGCCTGCCGCCCAGACACCCTTACCAGGCACCTTGACCCAGACCTCCGTGCCCACGTCCATGGTCGCTCGTTCTTGTTCACTTGCGCGTGTCCAGCACTCGCGCGGGTTCGTCTAGCAACTGCCGCGCCGCGCCGCGCTTTCAAGGTCCCTGACTGCGCGCCCGACTGCTCTGCTCTGCTCTGCGTCGCTGCGCGTGCGCTGCTGCTTCTTGTCGAGGAGCGCGTCGATGAATGAGGCTGCAGGCGTCTGCGCCGCGGCCTTGCTTCGTCCGGCGCCGGAGTGCTGCTTGTGCTGCTGCTGCTTGTGCTGTGCTGCTGATCCGAGAAAGAAGGCGAGAAAGGGACAGCCTGTCCCCGGCCCCAAAAACTGAGCCATGGGCTACTATTCAGGTGCGGGATGCGCGCGAGGTGCTCTTTTTTTCCTCTCGTTTTCCGACCCGTCGTGAGCTGAACCAATGCTCTGGTAGATCCCGAAGGAAGTTAGTATAAGGAGTGCATCGAGGTCACGACCCGCCGATGCGCAGCAGCCAGCCTCTGCGTCCAAACAGCAAGGAGCCCCGGGTAGCAGTATAAGGAGGGTGTTAAAGAACGAGGTACTGGAGTGGGGAGGTCTCGTGGGTGATGCGGTTTGCCAAAAGCGGGTCGAAAAAAAGCGGGGGAAAGGTGCACAGACAGGCCACCCCGCCTTCAAATTTGCCGAGAAAATTGCCAATTTTTGCAAATTGCGGCGCACAAGCAGCGCCAAGCCACGCTTTGGAGGGCGCCAGAAAACAAGTGCGAGTGCCTGCCTGCCTGCCTGCCTTGCTTGGCCAAACGCTGGCTGCGCGATGCCACCGAGGACGCGGAGAAGCTTCCTTCGCCCCGGACTCGCACGCCACGCGCAGCTTCAACAGGAGAAAGCGCTCGCCTTCAAGCGCTCGCCTTCAAGCGCTCGTCGTCAAGCTTCGTCGACTTCTGCCTGGATTCAAATGGCTTCGCAACGACAGGTTCCCCTGGGTTCTGGGATTCCAAGAGCAGGCTTGCTCTTCCGCCCACGTGACCAAGGCCCGCTGACAGGTCTGGAGAAAGGGAGAAGAACGCGTATCCGTAACGGACCGCTTCAGCCTTGAAGGGGCCTGTCGAGCCATGTGAGCCGGCGCCTGGGCGGCGAGTGTCGATATGAACGCCAGCCAGCCAGCGGCCAAAGCGCCGCGGGGCGCGCGGAAAAGAAGACGCCCAGCCGGTCTCGCCGTCTAGTCTTTTGCCAAGCACTCTCGACATCTGCCCGCACTTCATCATCCGCTTCAAAGATCCTCCAAGCAGGTCACCACGCACTCCGTCGGGCAGGATGTCACCGCCCATAGATTACCTAATTGCTGGGCGCCCCGGCCACCTCGCGCTTGATCTACTCCGTGGTTTCGCAGACCCCATCAGCCATAAACGCAGGGCGGGTTCTCAGTGCAATGGCGCACATGAAGCACCGGGTGCTGGACATCTCTCGTCGTTCAAGCCACTCGCGCTCCAGTTACATGCAGAGGGACAGGTATGAGCAGCTCACACACCGTAATGGAAGGAGGCAGATTTTTCGTCTGGCTGGCTGTCAGCTCAGGTCTGGCACCAGCGTGGGGAAGAGAGGGAAGAGGAGTCTATACCGAGCTCGCAGCGAGGGGATTCGTGTGGCCAGCTTGAGACTCCATTTGGGAGAGCCCCACCACTACCACCACCACCACACACACACACATTATGCATTCGGTTCACGAAGAACTGGCCGGCCGTTGCTGCTTGAAAGCGGGCACCCCGCGCTGGACGCAAACGTGGAGGCGTACAGATCCAGGACACCGCGGCTGAGTGCCTTGGGTGACGAGTATCACGGCGACTGGCACGAAGAGCTGCGCATCCAAGAGCACGCCGGCATGCGCAATCCGTGGCAAAGATCGGCACGTCTAGCCCACTGCAGCTCGACTCTCGGACGAGTCCTGGTGGGTCACTTTGTGTATCGCAACCGCACTCTGAGTCAAACCAGCCGAAGAGCTTCGCGCCGGGAGCTCGGTGTTGCTGCTCACCAGCACGGCCCCCACCCACCTGCACGTGGATGCAGATGGCGCAACCCACCAGGTGATCGCATGCACAGTCAGCGGGCCCTTGGCCTTTTGGCCTTTTCCTTCGAGTCCAACGGCAAGAACAGGATCGAGTGCAAGATCGCCGCGCAGTGTGCCTGCGCCTCGTCGTGAGCTCGCGGTCTGTGACTAAGTGCCAAAAGGAGTCCTTCACCCTTCAGCTCCAGAACCGCTAAACCCTAGCTCGCCATCGCCGCGGAGGCTTCCTCAAGCCGAGTCCGACCGCAGCTGGGCCTCCATCCCATCGGCTAAGCATGGCTTTCAAGGCCAGGTCCTCCCGGGCGCAGATCACCAGCACTTGCCGTGCCTCCCGCACACCTTCGGGCCGCCACCACTGCCCAGGTGTTCCCAATCTGCCACTGAGTTCCCATCGAGGCGCCCAGGGTTCTTCAAGCTGTTGAATGAGCCAAATCAAACGTTATCCATCACCTCAAGATCCAATCCGATTCGGTGTTGCTTCCCCAGCAGGACGACAGATCGCCAATGAAAGCGACTTTTCGACTCAATCCACTGAAAGGCTTTATCTTTTCGTTCGGAATGCCGGTCAATCCAGATCGTCCACAGCTTCAAGAGCTTAATGCTTGCCTTCCACCTAATCATATCAGCTCCTTCCGTTCCCACCCACAAAGAGATTCGACAAACGTCCGTACTCTCTACACGCAAATGCCACTGTACCACCATTTCACAACAACACACAGGACCTGCGACCAACGCCTATCGATTTCCAGAGAGACTCCGCCGCCGTCGCCGCCCCCAGCCAGGCCTGCCTGACCGGTCCGGAAGACATCGATCGCAAACGTGAGACCGCAAGAAACCCAGCGCAAGCACGAGCATGCTGTCCTCCAAGATGCTGAGCGTGGCGGCGCGCCAGGCGCGCCCTCGCGTGGTGGTGAGCGCGGCGGCGCGGCTGCCGGTGGTGCAGACGCTGCTGCAGCCGCAGGTGCTGGCGCGGGCGCGGGCGCCCGGCGCGGCGCGCCTGCTGCACAGCTCGCGGCCGGCACTCGCCTCGGCCTTTGACGACATGGGCGGCTCGCGCATGCAAGACACGCCCATGAACATGGTGCGTTCTGGCCGCTACCTCGTTGGAGATAGGGAAAACACACACAGGGTGGTGCTGACTGCGTGTGCCTGGAATCCGCGTGTATGACTGTAGGGCATCGTGATCGTGCCGCAGCAACGGGCGTGGGTGGTGGAGCGCTTTGGCAAGTTCCACGACGTGCTGACGCCCGGGCTGCACTTCTTGATCCCGCTGGTGGACCGCATCGCGTACGTGCACTCTCTGAAGGAGGAGGCCATCAAGATCCCGGGCCAGACGGCCATTACGCGCGACAACGTGACCATCAACATCGACGGCGTGCTCTACGTGAAGATCATGGACCCGTACAACGCCAGTTACGGTGTCGAAGACCCACTCTACGCCGTGACACAGCTGGCACAGACCACCATGCGCTCTGAACTGGGCAAAATCACGCTGGACAAGACCTTCGAGGAGCGCGAGTCGCTCAACCTGAATATCGTCGAGTCCATCAACCAGGCTTCGGAGGCTTGGGGCATCACTTGTCTGCGCTACGAGATCCGCGACATTGCCCCGCCCCGCAGCGTCAAGGCCGCTATGGACATGCAAGCCGAGGCGGAGCGTCGGAAGCGCGCTGAGATCCTGGACTCAGAGGGCGAGCGTCAGTCCTACATCAACGTGGCCGAAGGTAAGAAGCGCGCTGCCGTCCTGGAAGCGGAGGGTTCGGCTGCTGCCATCCTGGCCAAGGCCAACGCGTCGGCTGATGCTATCCAGCGACTCTCGCAGGCTATCCAGAAGACGGGAGGACGTGACGCTGTGGCGCTCCAAGTGGCTGAGAAGTACGTGGACGCCTTTGGTAACATCGCCAAGGAAGGCACCACGGTGCTCCTGCCAGCGAACGCCAGCGACCCGTCCAGCATGGTGGCCTCAGCGCTCACCATCTTTGGCAACATCCAGAAGAAGAACAGTGCAGCGGCGGCCCAGCACACGGCCTCGACTGACGCGGACCGGCAAGACGAGAACTTCGGCGCCCTCGGCGAGTACACGCTGGACAGTTTGGACTCGGACGCGCCCAAGAACTAGGCGCGGCGGAGCCAGCCCAGAGGTGACGCGACGCAGCTTGGGACGTAGTGCAGCACGCCTGTCAAGCTCTCGCGGGTGTTGAGCGGCAGCGACGGGCAGCAGAAGCAGGAGACAGGTTCTGGCACGAGGAGGACAGTGTCAGACACTCAGAAAATAAAAATACAGCAAGGGAGGAGGACGCCGCGGCCACGTCGCGCTCTCGTCTCGCCACCCAACGTCGTATCCAGACACCTGCTCCAGGTAAGTGCACGCTACGATGGCAATGTTGTTCGCTCTGCCTTGTAGTGCCTGTTGTCTCTGCTTGCACAGATCCAACGCCGCCAGCAGCTCAACTCCTTCCAGCGCGTCAGCTCCAGCACTCGCCACTATTTTCAGCCTTCAAGCACGGCAGTCTTATCCTTGTGCGTCTCGCGCTGGTTGCTGGGCTTGCCCAGCCTCTCACTTGTGCTTTGTGTGCAGGAGAACAGCGTATTTGCCTCCCAGCAAGCGTCCAAGCCGCCAAGCCGCCATGAGCGTGTCGGGTGAGTCGCTGGTCGCTGTCTCCCTCTTACGAGATTCAGCCTCAGCCTCGGCCTCAGCTTCAGCGGTCCCAGCGTTCTTTCCGCCGTGTGCGTCCTTCGAGCGACCTGATGACTTAGCCATCGTGCGGCTGGTTGTGGAGCGTGAAGGCTGTCTCGAGGCGCTCCAACAGCTCGTGGGCAAGCCCAGAGACGCTCACCAGCCTCGCAGCAAGCCTGCGGCTCTAGCAGCACCTGTCGTCTTACAGAGTATCGTGGACCAACTACGCAGTGTCAGTGTGCAGATCGTAGAGGCCGTGGAACAATGGCAGCGTGAACAGCAACTAACGTCGCAGGCCCAAGCACGTGACGCTTGCTTCCGGTGGCGTGGCGTCAATTACCTGCTCAAGATGACGGCGGATCTAGACTTCCTGGCCGCTGCGCGAGGCGTGGCACTGCTGGAGGCGCTGCAAGTGCTGCGACTCACGCAGAACCCCTTCTTGGCGTCGCTGCACCTGGAACACCCAGCACTACGCGACCGTGAGCCTGATATGGCTATCCAACTGCTTGGCGAGTGGGTGGGGGACGTCCCCATGCGTCGAGTCTTCACGGCCTCCAAAGCGCTGCTTCGCGAGCGAGAAGCCGACTCCCGTCGTCGTCAGCTTCGTCATCGACTCAAGCAAGAGACTGCCGAGCGTTTGAGTGGGAAGAGCGACCACTGTGAGCCTCAAGACGCTGAGGAGAGCTCGCTGGATGTTGTGTCGCCACTTGAGCCTGATCGCGTTGCTTGCAGCGAGGAGAAGTCCGTGGTTTCAACGCGACCGGCTGTGGTGCCTGTGGGAGCGTCAAGAGGCCAGCGCGTCCTGGAATCGATGCCTTCTACACATGTCGGTCCACGTGAAGCTGCGATGTGGGAAGACATTGTGCTGAGTCGTGAGCTAGTGCATCAGGCTGAACACGAGTTGGGGGCATTACGTGACGAGCTTTCGACGCTCCAACGCCGTCTGGCGGACGCGAGCATGCCGGACAAGCGGCGTGAGTTGCAACGACGCGTAGGCGGTCTCGTCAATACGCTCAAGTTCCGCTCCGGGGACCTGTACCAGCGCAAGAACGAACTCAAACGCAAGGAAGCCGTCTTCCGCACGACCAAAGACCGCGCCAGCGCCAGCTCCAGTTCTAGTAGTAACGTGGTGGACAAACCACCACAAGCACAAGGTCAAAATCAGGTACAAGTGCCAACAACCTCCTCATCTGCGAGTCTGACTTCGACCACGTCGCCACTACTGGAAGCCGAGCTGCGGGAGGACGAACTTGTCCGTGGCGACCTCGTGAGCCGCGTGACGGCAGCTCTGGCACGTTCTCGAGCCAGCAAGAAGCCGTCCGGACGAGCTGCACTCAAGCGACAACAGGGCTCCAGTAGCAGACGTCCACAGCAGTCGAGTCGAACAGACAAGCGTGGGGTCCAGCAATGGAGCGTGCTTGAGGTGCAGCGCTTCCTGGACGCTCTAGCGCTGGATGCAGGTGGCTACGGCGTCTCCTTCCGAGCCCAAGGTATCGACGGCGCACTCCTCGCTCAAGCCACGGAGCAAGATCTGGAGGAGCTGGGCGTAGCTATCCGCTTGCACCGCCAGCGCATCCTGGAAGCCGTGGCCGTCGGCAGCTAAGCTGCTTGAACAATCAACTGGGTACGTACGTACGTGCAGGCACCTCCAAGCGGAAGGAGTATCGATCTCGATTATGCAACATGCAAGCAGAGGGGAACTGCAATCTCTATGCTACTGCTGGCTGTCAGACGTGAACGTTGACAAAGCTGGTGGTGTTGGCTTACTCTGCGCCAGGGCGCTGCACCTTGCTGGGTCGTGTGGCCGCCGAAGCTGTGCCCTTGAGCACCGTGTACTTGCGCTTGCGCATCTGCTTGGTGTGGCGCTTCTGTTGGTTCTTGTGCATGCGACGCTGTGCGGCACGCTGTGGGTCAGCCACAGCTTCCGCCTGGCGCTGACGCTTTCGTGTGGCACGTGCAAGCGCCAATTTGCGCTGCACAAACGAATAGGACTCCAGGAAGGCAGTGGGGCCCAGTTTGCGCTCCAGCAGCTCCAGTACCTCTTGTGCCAGCAACGCGCTCTCAGGCGGCGCCACGGGTTCAGGAGCAGGACCCTTCCGACGGCCATGCTGCTGTTTCTGCAACTGCTGCGCCTCCTGTTGGGCCTGCAGCGCTTGCAGCGTGCTTGAAGCGCGATACAGCGGGTTCATGAACTGCACCACGTACGTCTGGGCGAAGGTGGAGTCGCGGGAGTGCAACAGCGCCGCAAACAGCTTGAACACGGCAGTCTGCACGGCTTCGCGGCGTGACGCACCACGCGCCACGTACGACAGACGCGTGAGCAGCCAGCCCACAGGCGTGCGTGCCACCTTCTGTTCACTGCGACGCTGCGTCTCGGCCTCGGCCTCCACGTCAGCGTCGTCTTCTTCCCTAGCAGTGCCTTCCTCATCGTCTTTGCTTTCTTCGCCAGCGTCCTCTTCGATGCTCTCCACGTCCACCTCTGCTTCCTCAGTGTTTTCGTCCACCGTGGGCTCCGCAGCGTCAGCAGCAGCACCCACATCCTGCGGGATATCCGGGAAGGCTTCCAGCGCCTCACACAAGAAAGGTAGTGCCGAGAGCACTTCGTTCGCCAGCTCGGCGTCAAATGCAGGAGCTTCCAGCAGCTTACATAGCGCACTGGCCCACGCGAAGAGCCGACCAGGCTGCTGCAGGTACCGCGCGCCATTGTGCGAACGCGTGAGCACGTCGTTCGGCAGTCGCTTCACAGACCCAGCGAAGGTCAGCGTCGATGCACGACGACGACGCAGATACGAGCCCAGCAGCTTCGTGGCTGCCAAACGCACCCACGCATGCGGATACTCGAGCAGCGGCAGTGCCACAGCGTCCAAGAACGCTGTTGTCGTCTCCTTGTTTGTTTTCTTGCCGCTCTTCTTGTTGTCTTGGTCCGCTCCTTCCAGCCAGGCCTCGAACGGTCCAGTGAGGTGCTCACTGAAGGCTGTGAGAGCCACGCAAACATGGTACGGCGTTTGCCATCGCACGTCTTCGCTGTCTGTGGCTGTCTCCAGTCCAGCCAGACTGCGTTCGAGCGCCGTACGAGCTGATCGCAGCACTTGCGTCGCGTTGCGCTCCAGGAACTCGGGCCGCGTCTCCAGTACCAGCGCTGACACCTGCGCTGCCGTGGCCAGCAGCTTGGCAGCGTCGCTCGAAGCTTCGGCCGTGGTTGCTGTCTGGGACCACCAGGATGCCAGCAACTGCACGCTCTCGTTGAGCTCCTTGTTGCCCAGCCGACGCACCAGCGTGACCAGCGCCACACGCGCCAGCTCGCGACACTCGGGAGCTTCGTCGTTGGCCACACGCAGCACCAGCGGCAGTAGGAAGAACTGTGCGCGAGCGTTCACCAGCGCCTGCGGCAGGCGACTCAGCAACGCACGCAGAGCCTCCAGGACAGCGCCTCGGCCTGTGGCGTGGCCGTAGTTGAGATTATCCACGAGGAACTTGAGGTGGCGAGCCAGCCGCTTGGGACCCAGCGGGTACTCTAACAAAAACGTGAGGTAGATGCTGGCGCAGTTGGCTCGGGCTCCCGGCGCATCGCTCTGCACCAGCAGCTCGCCCACACGCAGCATCACGTCGTAGACTTCACTAACCACTAGCCGCGCACCCACGATAGCCTTCAGTAGTGCGTACGTGGCGTTGGCGTGGTCCTGTTCATCCAGATCGGCGCTCAGGAAGCTCAGCAGCACCCGTAGTTGCGGCTCCGTGAGACGCAAAGCGTCCTTCTTGCCCGTCGCGGGCCTCTCACCGTCCTGCTGGGCCAGTTCCAGTCCTTGCTGCTGCTTGAGCAACGCCGTGAGTGTGCGATAACAGGTCTGCACCATCTCGTTGCGCGTAGCGGCGCCAGCTTTCTGCAGGATCTTGAACAACCGCTCCACTAGCGGCATACGAGCTACACGCAGCGCTGGCAGCTCCTGGTATCGTGGCAGCAGTGCACCCAGGCACTTGAGGGAGTTCATAACCACACGATCATGCTTAACTTCACCGGCACAGCGCATCAGCAGCGGCACCAGCGGATCCACGAGCTGCGCCGGGGCTGAAGGTGAAGTCAAGGCGCTTGCCTTCTTGTCCGCCTCCTTCACGCCAGTCTTCAAGAAGGAGAAGACCACGAAGACGGCGAAGTTCAGTAGCTCCTCCAGGTGCACCGTGTTCTCCTTGGCAGTGTCCACCGATGCTCCCCGACTTTTACGACCGACTTCCTGCTGCCGCAACTTGTCGAAGCCCGTGGCTTGCTGATGCATGGTCACACGCGCAGCTTCGCGAGCGTCCATGCGCTTGGCGAGCAGCTTGGTGGCCGCCGCGCTCTTCTCCGACACCAGCCACGAGGTCACGAGCTGGGTGTTGGTGCCTGCGTCAGCATACCGAGCCTTCTCCCTCTCCGTAGCTGGACGCAGACTCTCAAGACAAGCGTCCAGCACGTTGTACGCGTACAAGAGCACGTACGATGGCTCCACAGCAGCGTTCTTGGTCAGACCAAGTGCCACACGCTTCAGCGCCTCCTGTAGCGCGGCAGAAGCTTGTGCGCCAGCGTCCGTGTCCCGGAAGCGACGCACAAGAGCGCCCACAACCTCGTGGATGCTGGGGTTGGGCAGGAAGGGCAGTGCACGGACCAGTAGCTCCAACGAGTCCAAGCCACGGCCGCCACTGGCGCGAGCTTCCTTCATCTTGGACTTGCGGGCCTTGTTGCGCTCCACGCCTCCAGCAGCAGCTTCAGCGGCTTCGTCAGCACTCATCATGCCCTGGAAGAGCTCGGACGCTAGGATATCCATGAGGCTGGGCACACAGGCGTCCAACGGCGACGTGAACGCTTCCTCGTGCTCCGCTTCACCTTCGGTGGACAGCAGTGACTTGGGACGACGCGGTGGACCAGCTTCATCGGCTGCCAGCATGGCTGGGAGCTTCTCCAGCAACGAATGCACCGTGAAAGACAGTACATGCACCATGTAGCCGTCCCGAAGTGTGTGGCGCAGTTCCTGCACGATAGGAAGCAGAAAGCGAGCGCCCAGCTCCACAGCGATCTTGACCAGTGTAGCACGTGCAGACGTACGCACAGTCTCGTCCTTGCTCTTGAGCAGTGTCGCAAAGCGCAGCAACAGCTTCGGCAGCTCACGGTGAAAGGTAGCGGCACGTAAACGACGCAGCACCTTCACCACAGCCAGTGCCAGTGGTACTCGCACTGCCACAGCCTCTGAGGCCAAAGAGGACGACAATTCCTCGTCATCTTTGTCTTGTGTTTTGGCCAGACTCCCACTGCTCTTCGGCCCGACACCCTTGAACAGATACCGGTGTAGCATGGGCAGCACCTGCGTCTCCATGCTCTCCTGGACCTTGGACGGAGGATTCTCCTCGCCTTCTTCCGGCTCTTCCGGGTCCTGGATCTCAACTTCCTTATGCTTCTTGCCTCGGAGCGTCGAAGTCGACGCCTTCCAGTGCGTGGCAGCGCCTGGTGCTTCGAAGTGGAAGTGATCCACCACCGCACAGATGGCCAAGATGATCGCAGCTTCCATCTCAGCGTGGCCATCGATAGACTTGAGCAGTCGACGCAGTAGCGCCAGGTAGTGTGACCAGCCAAGAAGCCCAGCAGCACTACCCACACAGGCGGCTGCTTCACTACGAAGAGATTCCTGGCTCTTGGCCTGCGCCTCATAGATAAAGTGCATCACCAGCGGCAGCAGCACACTGTTCACCGTCGAGTTGGAGAACCACTGCGGCGAGCCCGTCACTTCTTCGCCGGCTTCTTCAGCCTGCCGCGACTTGACCGCCATCTCGTCCATGAGTGCTCCGAGTCGCTGCAGCGCTCGCCGCTTGCGATGCGCCTGGATGTGCGTGATGTTGTAGAAGAAGTCTGCTTCGGGGTCCTCGTGATTGCGAGCGAGAATCAGATCCGCTGGGATGAACGGGAAGCGAGCAAAGGCTTCATGATGGTCTGCTAGTGCTCCTAGCAGCGTCACGAAGCCACGACGAGCGTCTTCACTGGACGACCGCACGCTTGAGCGGATGCAAGGCATCACCAGCGACTCGAGCGCGTTCAGCACGGGATACTTGGAAATCTCTTCGTCCTTCTGCTGTACAGCCACCTCAGCAGCCAGCGCCAAGAAACCTGTGAGAGCAGCCAGAGCAGCGCTGCGCACTGAAAACTCCCGATCGTGCATGCATTGCAGCGTCTGAGCTACCAGCGGCGCCAGCAGATACGCCTCGCTAGTGAAATCCGAGAAGCGTGTGTTCGTGAGACTGTTGAGCGCCACCATGCGACGCTCAACGTCCGTCTCCTCGATAGCCCTGGCGTCGTAAGCGTTGAGCGACACAAGCAGCTCCGCCACGGGCGCCAGATCCCGCAGTGTCGAGTGCATTCCAAGCGCAGTAAACACCAGCACGAGCTTCTCGCGTGGATCACGGTCAGTGATGCAATTGGGACCTGGAGCCAGCAGACGCGCCAGCGCCAACACGTGCTTCTTGGGCTCCGAGAGCTTGGGCACTAGATGCGCCAGCACCTGCAGGAGGTTCTCCTTGTCTCCTGGAGACGTATGGTGGCTCCGCAGCAAGAACGGCAGCAATAACTGGAAGAGATCGTGTGCCGCGCTGGCCACGTCCCCAGTATTGGCGTCCAGATGCTGCGACAGGCGACACAGAAAACCCAGCTCCTTTCGCGATGAGCCGGCGTAGCGGTCAGTGGCGTAGCGCGCAGCCTTGGCCTGGAAGCGCAGTACAAACTGTGAAAGCACGAACGGGATGTGCGGCACTAGCATGAGCGTCCGGTTCTCCTTCCGCTTCTTGGCGACAGTGTCACTCATGGCTTCATTCTCGTCCTTCTGGGCCAAGAGATAATCGTCTCCGTCCAGCAACGAGCCCATGAACTGCAACACAGCGTCCAGGATTTCCGGTGTGATGCCGCGCGATGACGACGACGTAGTATCAGCCGGTGACGTCGTCAGACCCGCGGAGAGACACGAGACCACGCTAAGTACAAACGGCTCCGGTAGCCATTGACTGGCGTGGTCAGCGCGGCCCACAGCCACCAGCAGGTCCAGCAGTGCGGAGGCCTTATCAGCACCCACCACAGCACCCGGAAGGTGTTCAATGGCCTCGCGCGAAGTCTCCAGCAGCGCCACGACCCACGGCTTCAATGACACCAGCGTGTCAAACATGTCGATGAGCTCTGCAAGTCGACGGTACGTCAGCATGCGAATTTGCTTCTTCATACTGGTCGACGTGAACGTCATGGAAGTGGACGAAGGCTCTGTAGACGAAGTAGCGTCCCCCGCCTTCCGCTTGGAGCCAACAGCGACCGTCTCACTCTCTTCTTCCTCGTCCTTCTCGTCAACGACTTCCACAGCGTCAGCACCGGCATCTTCTTCGCCGGAGGTGGTGCTGATCTGGAGAATGGAAAGCAGTACGTCAGCCACCGGCGGTACGAAAGCCGCCAGCTTCACACCAAGTTGTCCAATAAGGTCCTCCAGCAGGTTCAGGAAGCCCAGGATGCGCGATGGCTGCACGCGCGCCGCAGACTCCACGGGTTTCACCTCGGTAGACACTACCGTGTCATCTTCAGGCATCACCACAGGGATCTCAAAGGCGCGCATCACGAGCTCCACAAAAATGGCGAGCTCCTGCGTCTCCAGCGCTGCTAAGTACGCTAGGATGGCTGCGCGACGCGCTGCCACCGTATCACCCGAGTTGCGACCCTTCTTGCTCACACATTTGGAGTACAACAGGCGTAGAAGAACCGGCAGTAGCTCAGCGCGGTGCTCTCGAAGCACTACGCCCGAATCTGTGTCCACCTTGAAGCTCGTAAGCTCTTCGCGGAAGGAATTCGAGTCGGCCAAACGGTTTAGCTGCGTCTTGTACGCCGTCAGCGCCTTGCTGTTGAAACAGAAGAGGCACTGCAGCGCCAGCTTGGATACTATTTCGTCCGACTTCATGAGTAGCTCAAAGAAGAGTGCGTGCAGGAGATCTTGGCCGTAGGCGCCCTTCATGTTGCGGAAGGTCGAGAAGAGCTTGAGCTGGTCGACGAACTTACCACGCACACCCTTGGTCGTGAGTCCCGAGAATTCTCGCGGCTGTCGCCACTGCGAAGCGTCCTTCTCGTCGCTCTCCTCCAGCTTCTTGAGTGCCTGGTCGATCTCTTGCAACCGCCGATCGTCTAGTTCGTCCAGGTAGATACGCGAGTACTGGTCCCGCAGGAAGGCAAGGAAGAGAGGCACCATGAAGCGTGTCTTGGACTCCACGAGGTCCGAGAACTTGACCAGGCCCTTCCACAGTAGTGAGTGGTGAGTGGCCGCATCCGTGCAGCTAGAAGCGGCCACTTCGCCGCGCTCCAGGGCACACACGCGCTCAAACTCGTCCGCAATGGCACTCTTGTCCTCTGTTTCCACTGTTGTCTTCGTAGATCTGCGAGCTTTGCTCTTGAACGTCTTGCCGGTGTTCTCGTCTGGTCGGATTGAAGCTGCCAGTAGTTCGGCGCTGATGGACGGCCAGAGATCGGAAAAGTGCAAACGCGCTGCGGCCTCTACCGCGTCAGCGACGTGAGGCCAGATGGTAGCGAACTTGACGTGATACAATCCCAGCAAGTGGTTCACCGCCGCCTGCTTGTACAGCGTCGGCGTCTGCGGCGAGCGACAAAGTACCTTGACGCGTGTAAGAAGCCGTACTACCTCGCGCTCGTTCTGTACCGTCAGATTGCCACACGTGCGCTCCAAATCCACGCCCACGTCCAGCAAATCACACGGACCGCTCAACACAGCGTTGTTGCCGTCGTCCTGGAACGAGAGGCGCTCGAATCTCGCCAGCAGCTCCATCGCCACCAGCCGCAGCTCGTGAGCCGGTGAACGCAGTGTCGCGAAGAGCGAAGGTGCCACAGTCACCAGTGCGTCAGTAGTCAGCAGCGCGCGTTGGTCCACCTGCGTCTTCATGTCAATGAACTCCAGCAGCGCTGAGAGAGTCGCAAAGGAAGACTCCTTGCCACGTAGCACCTGCTCCACAAAGTTGGCGTCGTGGGCAGTGGTGGACTCTGGTTGCTGGTGCTCTGCAATCTGCTGCAGACGCCAGAGCTCGGCACGCAGCGCTCCCAGTGGGATAGAAGATCCGTCGGTGCTTTGGTGGGCCAACTGCCGGTCGCACTGTGCGATCATGGGCTTTACCAGCTCGTTCAACTTGTCGCTATCGATGTGGATCAGGGCCAGAGCCTTGCAGAACTTCCAGCCCAGCGCCAGCGTCTCTGCGTAAGTGTCCTCTTCGTCTGTGGTGCCAGCACCAGTGAGTTGGCACTGCTTGAGCACCTGTCCTCCAGCGTTCACCAGTACAGCGTCGGCTTGGGCGTCCACCGCTTCAAACGACAGCAATACACGCCTGCTGTCGCTGGCAAGCACGAGGAACTGGCTGTCGTCCGCATCGATCTCGCCCTCATGTGTGGCCACGTAGCTGCCCAGCTGACAGATGAGCGAGCTGAAAGCCCCCACGTCGGTCTTCACCAGTGTCTGCAGTGCAAACGCCAGCGCGTTCGGGACCACGAAGGTCGTGACGAACCGCACTTCCACGTAAGCATTATGCAGTACTTGATCCACAAACGTCAGCATTTTCAGACGCCAGTAAGTCCGCACGTCTTCACTCGCTGCTTTGTCTGTCGCTGCCTGGAAGAAACTCTTTGTCTGCGTCGCCACAACAGCGTCTTGGGCCGGAAACAGCCGCCAAACGGTCTCAAATACCTGCACCAGCGCGTCCCGCAGCTCCACACAGTTGGAAGTGAGTGCGTTGGCGTCCAGCAGCGTGGAGCAGATCTGGTGCACGGCAGCAAGCCGCGTCTCCGCCTCCACATCCGTCACCAGCTTGCCAATGCGGGACAGCAAAAAGTACTGCACGATACGCAGCAAGCGACTCAGATAGAGATCCTCCGCCTCACTGCCGCTGCGCTGCATCGCCACCTTGGTCACTGCCAATCTAAGGCAGTCCAGCATCTCACCAGCGTGCTCTGGATCCGTGTGCTTGGTCATGAGCTCGCAGGTCTGACGTACAATCTCAAACACGGCTTCTTCTCGCAGTCGCTGCTCTTCCCCGTCGTCCGAGCCCGTCTGGGCGTTCTGGTCACTCTTGGGTCTGAAAGCAGCCAGCAGAAACAGCAGCACGTCGCGCATACGCGAGTGGAAGCCGCGGTTCACATTCCTTACTAGCGCCAGGAAGAGTCTGGCTGAACCATCCCGTAGCACAGCGTCGTCCTTTCCTGAGCCACGCGTGAGAGCACGGAGATAAGCACGCAGGTACTTGCGCAGCGCCTTGGGTGAGTCCAGGCGACGTAGCAGCACGGCCAGCGTCTGCGCTGCAAAGTCCCGCACGAAGTCACGGGAGTGGCCCAGCAGCGGGAAGTAGCACTGGTGGACAGCGTCCATGTCGGCCAGGAGCTGCACGCGCAGGTAGTTAAAGAGCATGGTGAGCGTCTTGAACACTTGCGTGCTGAGTTCGGGGTCCTTGGTGTCCACTACCGCCACCACGAAGGGTAGGACGCTGGCGAAATGCGGGTAGAACTCCTTGCGGAGCTCCCGAGCCAGCGCTGTGACCAGCTTGAGCACGGGCATGAGACGCTGACGCTGTACCACCAGGTCGCTGTCGCTCGAGATGACGCCCTCGCGCGCCTCCTGCAGCTCCAGACGCAGCAGTTCCACCACCTTGGGCAGGTGGTGCAGGAGCTGAGGCGTGGTGGTCACTAGTGGCTGCAGCTTGCGCATTAGATGCTGGAAGCTGTCGAGCGTCGTCAGCTCCGCTTGGAGCCCCAGCTCCTCCTTGAACGTGAGCGCGGAAGCCTCATCCAGCAGCGCGTTGGTCTTGGCGTGCAGCTGCAGTTCCGTCTGCAGGTTGCCCACGCGCTCTTCCACCTTCTGGAAGCGGTGGCGCCGCTTCTTGACCGGCGGCCGCTCCATTTGCTCGGCCATGGTGGAGTTGCGTCGGCTTGGCCGCGGTGTCTGTATGGACGCAGCTCTTGCTCCAGAGCTCGCGCGACGCTCGGAGAGGGCGCGGTGGATTGCCAGCGAGTCCGCGGCGGCGTCTGCGTGGCGCTCGGGCAGTGGCGAAGCTCTCAGGCAGCGGCAGAGCAAGGACCAGTTGCTGTTAGTGCGTTGGCTTGCGCTCGGGCTCGCGCGTGGCTTCCAGTCGATTTGGCAGAGCTCCTGTCACAGTTTCATGTGGAGTTTGTATTGGGCACACTTATGACTGGAGCAGCGAGCGAACCGCAGCCAGCGCCTCTTCGTGCGGCATTTCGTCCAATGGGAGCGCGGCAAACGCGGGTAGAAACCCGCCAACTCGCGCCTTCTTGCGGCCTGGCGCGTCATCGCCGGCGACGTCATCCATGGCTACAGGCCGCTTGGACAGCCGAGACGGACTCGACTGCTGCTGGCCGATGGCGCGCTCGACGCCCTCCAGCTCCTCGCTCTTGCGCTTCGCGCACGCCAGCACCGACTCCGGGAAACCTGCCATGGCAGCCACATGCACGCCGAAGCTCTCCATGCACGGACCGTCGCGCACCTGGTAGACCATCGTGATCTCGTGGTCACTAGCCACAGCCGTCACGTGCTTGTTGGCAAAGCCTCGTGGATGCTCCTGCTGCAGCGCTGTGAGTTCGTGGAAGTGCGTGGCGAAGAGACACATGGAGCGCGCCTTGGTGAGGAGATACTCAGAGATGGCCCAGGCCAGACCGAAGCCGTCGTACGTGGAAGTACCTCGTCCCAGCTCGTCGATGATCACCAGCGAGCGCTCCGTGGCCTTGTGCAGGATGGCCGACGCCTCTAGCATCTCCAGCATGAAGGTGGACACGCCGCGCTGCTGCAGATCGCCGGCACCCACACGGACCAGCAGCTTGTCGAACACGGGCAAACGCGCCACTTCGGCCGGGACGAAGCTGCCGATCTGCGCCATGACGGCGATCGTGCCCAGCTGCCGGATATACGTACTCTTGCCGCCCATGTTGGGTCCCGTGACGAGCTGGAAGCGTGACAGCTCGCGCTCAAAGCTGTAGTCGTTCGGGATGAAGTCCACGCCGTCTTGTAGCTCCACACACGGGTGACGCGCGCCAGTCAGCACGACGCAGTCGCCATTCGCCTCCACGGTTGGGCAGCAATAGCCCGATCCAGCGTGGCAAGCCGCGTGCGCGAACCCCAGTAGCACGTCCAGCTCGGCGAGCGTGCCAGTCGCAGCTTCCAGCACTGGCACGTAGGTGCTCGCCACGTCGATGGCTGCATTCAGCAGATGCGCTTGGCGCTTCTCGTACTCAGCACGCACGCGGCGATGCTCGGCTGCGAGTGACTTGAGCTTCGTGGTCGTGAACTGCACGCCGCTGACCAGCACCTGGCAGATGTGCACGTGGGGCAGCTTCGAAAGCCGCGCCTCTTCCTTTTTGTTCACCACGCGGAAGGCAAATCCACGCACCTTGTCCTTCTCGCACTTGATGTCGCCGCCGATGGTCTCGCGCGCATTACGGTGCTCCTCCTCGATGTCCTCTAGCGTGGCGTCCCACTCGTCGCGCAGTGCCTGCAAACCCTCGTCGTGCTTCGCGTTCACCACAAGTGTCGGCCGGCTGTTGAGATCCACGACCTCTTCCACGAGATCAAGGTAGCCCTGCAGGTCTGTCAACACCTTTTCCAGTGGTGCAGTGAACTTTTCCGCCACGAGGCGCGCCACAGTGTCGTTGCTTCCAGCGTCGATGTTCTTCAGAAGCGCCAGTACGCGTGGCATGGCGCCCTTGGCGGCGTCGTACACGCTCACGAGGTCCGAGATCTTGGCGTGCTTCTTGCGCTCGAGGCTGACGGCCAGGCGACCGAGATCAGGCAGTGCCTTCATGCACTCGTCCAGCAGCTCCATGCGCACTGACGAGTCGTCCACAAAGAGCTGCACGAGGCTTTGGCGCGTCTCAATGGCGGCCACGTCCAGTAGCGGCTGGCGGATCCAGCGTTCCAGTAGCCGTCTGCCCATTGCCGTCTTACCGCGGTTCAGGATCTCCAGCACACTGCCACCGAACCGCGTGGTGCCACTCGTTGCATTGGGCTCCGGGAGAAGGTTAAGCGACCACACGGCGGCGCTGTCCAGCTGCATGGCCGATGAGAGGTTCCCCTCAGCAAGCACGTAGCAGCCAAAGGCCTCTGCGTCTGTCATGAGCCCCAGCGCGTCGACCAAGCAAGCCAGCGAGCCCGCCGCGAGTGGGTCAGCCAGCGGACCCTGATACTCCGCCAGTGAACTAGTGCCTGACAGCCGCATCACGTTGGCCTCTAGACCGTTTACGTCGCTGAACGCGTTCTTCTTCATGTACACGTTGGCCACGTCGTGCGTCTGTAGCAGCGCGTGCACCTTCTTGCTGTCCCCCACGTGCTGCGTCTTCTCCAGATCCGCCGACAGGTAGCACTTGGACGGAGCTAGCTGCACCAGAAGCGACTCCAGGTTGGCCAGTTCGCTTGAGTCCGAGAACGAGTAGAGCACAAACTCCCACTGCTTGGTGTCCTCGTCCGCTTGGCCCTTGACGCACGACACGCGCGCGCGCGGACGCCGCGCCGCCACACCCACCTGCTTCAGATGCTTGCTGTTGCGGATCTGCAACGCGATCTCGGGCTGCACCTCGAGCGCTTCGTCCGCTTCGTGGTCACCCATGCTCCTGCTCTGCCTTCCTTCCCCGACGTATGTGCAGGACGCGGTCCTTTGCTGACTGCACTAAATATATGCCAGCCAAGATTGATCACCCGCGGTTTCCCGCGTGAAGTGTCCCATTCTGAAGTGTCTCGTTATCAAAAATGGGTTCTGTCAAATGCAAGACCGAAGCAAACACGTTTTTGGATATTTAGCTATGGTTTAAGCAAAAAGAAAGCTCGCCACCTCCATAATGCAACTTTCAAAATCGAACTCCAAGTAGTGCGGGGTCTCCTTTACACCCGGACAGGAAGGGGTTCAACGCGCCTTCCGCGCGCATTTTCGTCCTGACCTGCATGCGCCGAGAGCTGCGGAGCGAAGGCTGAACGAAGACAAGTGCGGATGGAGGATACGGCGGCGGAGGCGACGACGACGATGACGCTGGACTGGCACGCAGAGTACGGCAAAGCAGCGTCACTGGAAGGCGAGGCGCCAGCGGACAGCGCTTCGCAGGCGTCCAAGGCCCCTGAGGACCCGGTGCTAGTGTTCCTGGACTGCCTCCTGGCTAAGGAAGGCGGCGAATGGTGGGCTTCTGCCAGTCAGCAACGTCTGAAGTCCGCATCCAAAGAACCCAAGAGCTATGAGGTGAGTACTGTGGATGGAGACGCGCGGAAGCAGCTCAAGGTGGCCAGGAGACGTCTGGCGGTGGTGGCCAACGCGCTGGTGGTGGAGCTCCCGGCGCTGAACGCGTCTGTGAACGGCAAGACCGTGCCACGCGCCACCAAAGTGCGCGTACTGCAACTGCAGCTGCTATGCCGCATGCTGCGCTACGGCGCGCTACTGACGAAGAAGAGGAAGGACGAGCGGAAGGCCGCCAAGAAGGAGATCCGAGGCCTGATGGACCGCGTGGCGCTGCTGCTGGACGCCGCGAACCCGCCGTCACTCGCGGACGAGGACGTGGATGAGCGCACTCCGTTCCAGGAGTTCCTGCAGCGTGAGATAGCTCCACGATTGTGTAAGCTGCTGCCAGATCTCATCCGGTACCTCCTTGTGACCTACGAACTGCAAGAGGCCGAGACGACCGACGCCCGCAGCAAACAGAACGAAGGCGATTCGTCAAGAGCTCTGCAACTGCGTGCAGTGATGAAAAAAGCTGAGGCTCCTGCTGCGCCTCAGCCTGCTGAACCCGTTGCCAAGCAAAGTATCTTGTCTGCGCTGCAGCAAGAACGGCCGGCAAAGCGTGCTCGTTTGGAGACCAGTACACCTTTCAAGGAGATGCAGTTCCCTCACCAGCTACAACTACAGCGCCAGCAACAGCATCGGCATCACCGCAAGTCCCGACGGACGTCCAGCAGCAGCAACAGCAAAACCAGCCGCAAAGCCAGCAGCAAGAACTCCAGCAAGACCAAGAGCAGAGGCGCTTCGGAGAGCGACTTACTCCGTGCTGCAGCTACTGAGGGGAGGCATCCAGGAAGACCAGGATCATCGGTATCAGCGACTGCCACTCGTTCAAGCGCTCCCTCTTCTTCGACGGCGCGTCCAGCATCTAGCACAAGGAAACCGGGGGAGACTCAACTCCCGCGTCGTGCAGCACGACCTTCTTCAACACGGCTTCTTGGGCCAGGAGCAGGGCGCTCGTCTTTCATCGCTCAGCCTCGCGTGTCGGCGACAACAGCAGCAACTCCGAGCTTGGCTGGAGCAAAAAGCATGAGCAAGACGCAGCCTCAAGCACGAGCTAGTGTGGCTGCTAACCCACCCGCTCGCCGAGCAGCGAATGTGTCCGTGGTCATGCGCACGCCGGACCGTCCCAAGCGACGAGGAGTGCGGAATGCTGCCCGCGTCCTAGTGGAAGCGTCACCGCCATTCCGTAACACGAACGTGGCTGGGGCTGCTCGCCGTCCTCAGCCCAAGCCGTCGATGCGGACAGCAAAGCCACCGCCGCTTTTCCGCTAGAACTCCAG
>JAADYK010000084.1:0-42236 GCA_023338225.1 Halophytophthora batemanensis
TGAGTGCCATTCCGCTGATGCGTCACATCTCCGAGGGTCCGAATACTGCTAGCAAGCCAGGTCTTTATCCGAGCCATACCTTTATCTGAACGCTGGCACGAGCGTCGCCACTTTTGGTGCGGCTTGCTCTTCGTTCAGGCGTCTCTGGCCCCCCACCGGCGCGTGGGGCAGCAGACGTGCAAGACGTATGGGAAGCACCAAGCTGCCGATAGCTTCATTTCGCCGAAATGCACGTTCGAGCCGTCCAAACGTCTTCTCCCGGTCAACGTTTGGTTACGAAGTGACGCCGCAACCACATGCAGTGGGATGCCTAGAAGATGTGGCTCCTGCCCTTCAACAGGGAGAATCTTTCGCTGCAATAGTCATCGTTCAGAAGCGCTCAGTTTTGGATTTCCCCGCGGCCCCGCAGGCAAGAGCACGAGCAAGAGCAGCGTCTGCGTAAGATGTCATCTCATGCAAGCGACCAGCAGACCCCCGCTGCAGGCCAAGGCTCGCAAGACCAGGGAGTGAGCGCCACGGCCAGCCAGCACCCGCCACCCGAGGATACTGAAGTCCAGTCGGACGCGGAGCCTCTCCCCAAGGACATCGGGCTGGGCTCTGGCAGCGCGCTCATGGCGCACGGGTCCGCGGTCATCCACGAGTTCGTCGCGTCGAGGCTGGAGAGAGCCATGGGACGCGCACTACCGCAAATGGAGCTGCGTTTCACAGACCTGTCAATCGCGGCCGACGTGGTGGTGGCAGAGGACGAACGCTCTGCCAGTGAGCTGCCGACGCTCTGGAACACCGTGCGTAAGGCTCTGGCCGGTATTGGACGCAAGAAGCGGGTCGTGCACAAACAGATCCTCCAGAACGTCACGGGGAGCTTCAAACCCGGCAGTATGACGCTCGTGCTGGGCCAGCCTGGCTCGGGGAAATCGTCGCTCCTAAAAGTACTGGGTGGTCGCTTCCCGACGAGCAAGAATGTGCGAATTTCCGGGGATGTGACGTACAACGGACAGTCACCGCGCGAGCTCGAGAGCCAACTGACTCGTTTCGTGGCCTACGTGACGCAGCGCGATAAGCACTTTGCCGTGCTCACGGTCAAGGAGACCCTCATGTTCGCGCATAAGTTCTGTGGCGGGGAGCTGCTACGACGAAGCGACGAGCTGCTGAGTCGTGGGACGGAGCAGCAGAACGCCGAGGCTCTAGAGGCTGCACATGCGCTGTTCTCACATCTACCTGACGTGATTCTGCAGCAATTGGGACTCCAAGACTGCCAAGACACGATCGTAGGTGACGCTCTCCAGCGCGGCATCTCGGGCGGCGAGCGCAAGCGCGTGACCACGGGCGAGATGGCGTTCGGCATGAAGTACGTGATGCTCATGGACGAGATCAGCACGGGCTTGGACAGCGCCGCGACCTTCGATATCATCAGCACGCAGCGGTCTGTGGCACGCACCTTCCGTAAGACTGTGGTCATCGCCTTACTGCAGCCAGCGCCCGAGGTTGTGGCGCTCTTTGACGATCTGCTGCTGCTCAACGCGGGCAAGGTCATGTTTCATGGTCCCGTGGCGGAGGCGGAGCGCTACTTTGCTGGGTTGGGCTTCCAGCGACCAGCGGAACGAGATCTGGCCGACTTTCTCATGGATTTAGGCACCAAACAACAGCAGCAGTACCAGGTGCCACTGCCTGTGGCTGGCTACACGCACCCACGCCAGCCTAGTGAGTTTGCTACCGTCTTCCGCGACTCGCACATCTTCCAGGCTTCCCTTCGGGCGCTGGAGGAGCCGCTGCACCCGACGCTACTGGAGCACGTAGACAAGCACATGAAGCCCACACCAGAGTTCCATCAGTCCTTCTGGCAGAACACTCGCACGTTGCTGCATCGCCAGCTCCTGCTCACAGCGCGCAACAAACCGTATCTCTTCGGCCGCGGCCTCATGATCACAGTCATGGGACTGCTCTACGCCACGTCATTCTACCAGTTTGACCCAACAGAGATCCAAGTGGTTGTAGGCATCATCTTCGCCGCCTCTCTCTTCCTGTCGCTAGGCCAAGCGTCGCAGCTGCCTACTTTCCTAGCGGCTCGCGACATCTTCTACAAGCAGCGTGGTGCCAACTTCTTCCGCACGTCTAGCTACGTGCTGGCCAATTCGGTGAGCCAACTGCCACTCTGTGTGGCCGAGACACTCATCTTTGGCACGCTCGTGTACTGGATGTGCGGCTTTGTGACGCGCACGGTCGAGTTCTTCCTCTTCCTGCTTGTGCTCTTCCTCACCAACGTCGGACTGGGAGCCTTCTACTTCTTCCTCACAGCTGCTGCGCAAGACATCAATATCGTCACGCCCATTTCCATGGCCGCCACCCTCATCTTCATCATCTTTGCCGGTTTTGTGATCACCGAGAGTCAAATCCCGGACTACTTCATCTGGATCTACTGGATCACTCCCATTTCCTGGACGCTGCGAGCACTAGCAGTCATTGAGTACCGCTCGGCAGACCTGGACGTGTGCGACTACGGCGGCATCAACTACTGCAGGACGGAGGGCGTGACAGTCGGCGAGTATTATCTGCAGCTCTTCGACATCCAGACGGACCGCACCTGGATCGGGTACTATGTCGTGTACATGATCGCCTTCTACGTGGCTTGCCTCACACTCGGCTACTTGTCGCTCGAGTATTTGCGCTATGAAACTCCTGAGAATGTCATACTCGGCGTAAAATCTGACGCAGAGGTGGAGGAGGGGGTCCTTGTGACTGGAAAGGATGACGATGAGACCATGTACCGCCTGACAAGCACACCAAAAGCTCAGATGAACCCTGGGGCTGAGACGAGACTGGACCTGACTTCGCACCCGACGACGTTCACGCCTGTGACACTGGCATTCCGTGACCTGCGCTACTCGGTCCCCAAGCCGTCAAACCCGAAGGCGTCCATTGAACTACTCAAGGGTATCAGTGGGTACGCACTCCCAGGACGAATGACGGCGCTCATGGGCGCTTCTGGCGCTGGGAAAACGACACTCATGGACGTGATTGCCAATCGCAAGACTGGAGGAACCATCTCCGGCCAGATCCTGCTCAACGGGTACGAAGCCAACGAGCTGGCCATCCGACGATGCACGGGTTACTGCGAGCAGATGGACTTGCACTCGGAGGCGGCCACAATCCGCGAAGCTCTTACGTTCAGTGCCTTTCTGCGTCAAGACAGCAGCGTAGCAGCGAGTACCAAGATGGCCTCGGTGGAGGAGTGTCTGACACTGTTGGATATGCACTCCATTGCCGACCGGATCGTGCGTGGCAGCTCCACGGAGCAGATGAAGCGCTTGACCATTGGTGTGGAGCTGGCAGCGCAGCCCAGTGTTCTCTTCTTGGACGAGCCCACAAGTGGCTTGGACGCGCGCTCAGCCAAGCTCATCATGGACGGCGTGCGCCAAGTGGCCAACTCGGGTCGTACCATCGTGTGCACCATCCATCAGCCGTCGGCCGAGGTCTTCTTCCTCTTTGACAGCCTGTTACTGCTCAAGCGTGGTGGCGAGACTGTCTTCTTCGGCGACTTGGGACCAAAATGCCACCATCTTGTGGGGTACTTTGAGGCGCTCCCAGGCGTAACGCCGCTGCCACCCGGTTACAACCCAGCCACGTGGATGCTCGAGTGCATTGGCGCCGGTGTGGCCAACGACTCGCCTACAGACGCGGACTTTGCTGCTACTTTCCAGTCGAGTGTGCAATTCGAGCAACTGAATGATGGACTGTGTCGTGAAGGTGTTGGCATTCCGTCGATTACCGCGCCTGAGATGCTGTTCGTGGAAAAGCGTGCGGCGTCGTCCTTCACACAGTTCCGCTTCCTCACGCATCGCTTCCTGGCCATGTATTGGCGCTCCCCGACATACAACCTCACACGGGTGGGCATGTCGGTCTTCCTGGCCCTGCTCTTTGGCGTGACGTTCCGAGAGGCCAAGTACGAGACGTACCAAGGTCTCAATTCGGGCATGGGCATGATCTTCATGGCTACACTCTTCAATGGGATGATCTCCTTCCAGTGCGTGCTATCCGTGTCATCGGAAGACAGACCGGCTTTCTATCGTGAGCGAGCGGCACAGACGTACAACGCCTTCTGGTACTTTGTGGGTGCCAGTATCGTAGAGATCCCGTACGTCTTCGGCAGCAGTTTGGTCTTCACCGCCATCTTTTTCCCTCTCGTGAACTTCACGGGGCTGGGCGCCTTCCTGCTCTACTGGCTCAACACATCCTTGCTCATCCTGCTTCTTACGTACATGGGGCAGATGTTTGTCTACGCACTACCCAGCGAAGAGGTGGCGGCCATCATCGGCGTGCTGGTCAACTCCATCTTCTTCCTTTTCATGGGCTTCAGTCCGCCGGCGAACCTCATCCCCACGGGTTACAAGTGGCTCTACACCATCACGCCGCAGCGCTTCTCACTCGCCATCCTTGGTGCGCTTGTATTCGCCGACTGCCCCCAGGAGCCGATCTACGACAACACCACGCAGACCTGGAGCGGGGTACGATCGGAGCTGGGCTGCCAGCCGCTGCAGAACGCGCCAGTCACCACGGGCGCCGTCACGGTCAAGCAGTTCACCGAGGACGTGTTTGGCATGCGGTACGACGAGATCTGGCCCAACTTCTGCGTCGTGCTGGGCTACATCGTGCTCTTCCGCGTCCTGGCGCTGCTTGCGCTGCGCTTCATCAACAGCCAGAAGCGCTAGCTAGGTCACCTTCATGTCTTGAGGCTGGTGACGTCGATGGGTTTCGTTTTGGACCCACGGCGTGGTCATTACGAGAAGGATTGCGCCCTTTCCCATTGGTTGAAAGTCTGCTCCGCTCGCTTCATTGGGTGAAAAGCTGCTCCGAGGAAGCCATCTCCCTGGAACGCGAGCACAAGCTGAGAAGATGGCGGAGACGTTCGAGGATATCGCACGGGACTGGCGCGCGCTGCTGCGCTCCGAGGCGGCGGCAGCCTTCGCACTTGAGCGCCTCCCCGTCTCCGTGCGTCTGGCCGCGGCGCTGCTGAGCGAGCAGGACGTGGAGGCGGCCGCAGTGGCTGTGAGCGTTTGCTGCAGATCGGAGGCCGACGAGCAGCTCTTGCTGGCGCAGGTGGCGGTGCTGCGGCGGCTTCTGGAGGCCATTCTGCGCGAGCACATGAGCTTCTTGCTGTCCGAGTTGGAAGAAGACGCAGCAGATCCTGACGCAAGTAGCTCAGCCACGCGGCGGGCGGAGCTTTCGCGGCGCCAGGCGATCGTAGCCAGCCTCCCGCCGGCATTCCGCCAGCCGTTCCGCGTGCAGCTCCGGGAGAAGTAGGTTCTGTATGGGCACCGCCAGGATGCGTCGCGCTGTCTAGCGAGCTTTCTAACAGTGTGCATTTCTGTGTGTGTGCACGCCGGTATAGCTGGGAGGCGCTCCAGACTGGCGTGACGACCGCCAAGCTGTCGCTGCCGCGACTTGAGGGCTTCCACTGGGCAGTGACGGACTCGGACAGCTCACCAGCACTGCAGCAGCCGCAGCAGCAGCAGCAGCAGCAGAAGACCATTGTGGTGCGTCTACAGACCTCGGACGGTGTTACGCGTAA
Source organism: Halophytophthora batemanensis (assembly GCA_023338225.1). Lineage (NCBI taxonomy): Eukaryota > Oomycota > Peronosporomycetes > Peronosporales > Peronosporaceae > Halophytophthora > Halophytophthora batemanensis. The sequence continues at coordinate 5,567 of JAADYK010000084.1, forward strand.
GCTACAGCTTCCGTTGCGTCAGTTCCACCGACTGCGCCACAGCGCCGCCACGGTGCTGCAGGAGATGAACCAGGTGGAGGCCCACCCCATGATGCGTCTGGTTCACATGGAGCAAGCCAGGGTTGGCGCCAAGGAGACGCACACCTCCGCGCGTGAGGTCCGTATTGCCACTGCAGGCGTAGCTGTAGCTGTAGCTGCAAGCGAGGCTCCGTGAGGCTCCAGCGTGCATGGATCAGTTGAGTCGGAAGTCGGCAGGCCGACGTTTGCGATTTGACCAGGAGTTGGCCATTGCCATCAACACGTCACGATGAAGTCTTCTCTACGCTTTCACGCTGTGTCGGACCCAGCCATCGCTTCTTAGCTGCTAGATGCAAGCATGGGCAGAGTGGCATGGGCACATGAGGTCATGGTCCACCTGCAGCTACCCCCCACCCACGATTTCAGGCCAGCCCCCACCCCAGCATGCCATCCCCATGTAAGCGCTTTCGTAGCGGAGTACGAAGCTGAAGAGAACGAGAAGCACAAGCCCAGTGGGCTGCAAGAGACTGCAAACGGTTCTTGCATCTACAAGTCCCAGCTCTGGGGGCTGCAGCGATCGCAACGCTCAGTTCTTCATCTTCTTGCGGTTGTTGGCAAAGCACTCACCCCAGAGACACACGGTGCGGCCGCGCATGATCTGCGAAAAGGCATCAAAGGTGTACGCGCGACGCTCGCGTGCCTCCGCCTCCGTGATCTTCTTGTCCGCCACCTGCGCCTGCGTCGCCGCCTTGAGCAGATCAGCCGCTGAGGCTGAGCGGTACTCCTGGATCGGGTACTTGGCGTCTTCCACAGCCAAGACGCGCTTCTCCGACGGCACCTGGTACGTGTCCAGCAGCAGCGCCAGCAGTCGCTCCAGCTGCTCCTGACTCATCTCACGCGTGTCTTCCTCCTCCTCCTCCTCCTCCTCCCCCTCTTCCTCGTTGTCCTCATGCTCCACGACAGCGGGAGGTGACGAGTTGGTGGCCAAGTTGAAGAGGCAGCGCAGTCGATCGTCCACGGCGCCCTTGATGGCCATGGAGAAAGCCACCAGCAGCGCGTCCACGTCGTTCTTATTCTCTGCATCGCGCTCCAGACTCAGCAGTAGACGCTCCAAGTGGTAGGCCTTCTTCAGTCCGGTGGGGCACGACGTCGCCAGCTTGACGCCCAGATACTGGTCAAAGTGCTGCATGCTGGCCTTGCCCGACGGGAAGGCTTGCGTCACGCCCTCGCGGATGGCTTCGAAGGTCTCTGGGCTGGTAACACACCGCACACCGCACAGCTCCACGCGCTAGTTAGTATCGCTGTCCTTCGGCAAGCAATGGAGCGATCGGCAGAGTCCGAAGGAGACGAAGCAAAAGAGGTTCGCGTACGTGATGTTGTTGCTGCTGCGCAACTCCCAGGCCTCATAGGGCGAGATGACGGCGCTCTCAGCGATAGGTGTCTGCAGCGCCTCGAACCTTTTCTTGCCCTGCGAGCTGCGGTAGATGAAGAGCGCGATGCCCGTGAGGATGCCGCCCAACGTGATGCCCGGGTGGCGGCTGAACCAACCCGGCTTGTACTTGGGCGCCTCGCCCTCGCCTCCAGTGCCGCTGCTGCCACCGCTGCCACTGCTGCTGCTGTTGGCACCTGCGGAGGCCGCGGAGGCTCCGGCGGCTGTGGACTGCAGTCTCCGCCAGGCCTGGGGCGCGGTGGCGGCCGCGCGCCGCTGGAGCTGCTGGAGCCGCATCATACTCAGCATCTTGGGCCTGCTGGAGTGGCTCTGGCGGGCTCTGTGGCGCAGGAAGGAGGCTGGTGTGGGCCACATGATTGGGTGGGCCACGCAGAAGTTCGTCCAGGTCTCAGCCAATCACAGCGACGAAACGGCCTTCTGCGCGTGATTGGTGGGAAAGCGACGGTGTTTTCATCCAATCATGAGTGTTATAACTTCGAGCTTCAAGTTGCGCCGCTTCGTGTTCGGAATCAAGTGTCTCTCTTCGTTTCGCTGGCAGTGCCAACTGCCCACGCAGTGCGCGTCACCCCGTCTGCATCTGCGTCAGCCCTGCTCGTCACGCGTCCTCGTCGGTAGCCGCCGTGCGTCCCAGCTCGTGCCAATTGTCCAGGTACTCGTCGTAGTCGAGCGCCTCGGCCCACTGGAACATGTCCTCCGCCTCGGCCTCCCAGCGCTCGTCCTCAAAGTCCACGTCAAAGAGCAGCGCCGGCTGGTCAGGTCGCACCCCTCCTCTGTCTTCCTCTTCACTGTCTTCTTCGTCCTCCAGCGTCTCCTCCCGCCGCGGCGCCGTCGTCAGGAGTCCTTGAGTGTATAGCTTCTGCATCCACAGCCGCTTCTTGTGACGTCTAGCGCGCTCGCGGTCCTGTTGGCGCACAAGCTTCGAGTAGTGGAACCCGCCCGCAGGAGCCACCGCGCGTCGACCTCCCGTGGCCTTGGCAATCGGGTCGGCATTAGCCTCCGACAGCACTTTGGCCGTCACGGGCCGCCAGCCATTGTTCTCCAGACGACGGTACCAGAGTCGCGTGTCCTCCTGCTGCTGTCGTGCACGGTAGTAAGCGTTCCCCACGCGGATGAAGGTCGTGCGGGTCTTGTGGCTGCCACGAGACCGTTTGCTGTGCGAGTGCGTCACGGGAGCGCTCTGGCGCGCCACCGTGTAGTCCTTGGGACTGAAGGCGCCCAGATCGCACACAGGTTTGCTCGTGAAGATCTTGTAGTAGATGGTAGGCGGGAAGGCCAAGCCGCCCAGACGGAAGCGCACCTGTGCGCCCATGGAGGCGTCCAGCAGCGCGGCCTCGCTGGGGTTAATGGCTCGCAGCATCCGAGCAGGGTCGCCCGTGCTCCGGAACGTGAGAAGGTCGCGGTAGTAGCGGAAAATGCGACGGTGCGTGTAGCTCTTCCATGCCGTCTGCAGACACAGCGCGGCTCGATCCGTAGGCGACATCAAAGTGGCGGAGCGTGAGCCTGGACGAGCCGCTTGGCGCTGGTACAGTTGGTGCTGGTAGTGCGCCTTCCACGCGTATTGCAGCTGGAGTGCTGCGATGTGGTAGACCGGGAAGCGTTCGAGGGTTGCACGCCAGCGCTGACGCTCCATGCGGAACCAGGCCTGCAGTCTCGTAGCCGCGAAGTCGTGGAAACCGCGCTCGTCCGAGAAGCTACCACCGCGAGCCACGAATTGCTGCATTGGACTGCGAACGCGCCGGCTTCGGCTGACCCTGGTCTTGTTCGAGAGGGACGAGCCGGTGGGTCGTCCAGACTGGAGACGCGCGCGACAAAGCATGCCACGCACGCGCTTCTGGATGAGCACCACGGAGAGGTTTTGTGCTGCCATGGGATATTCCCACGGTCGCACAATGATATCCTGCGTCGTGGCAAGCAAATGCAGGGGACATGAGAGCGGTTCATGTGAGATGCTCCATCATCACGGCAGTGTGACGACCGAGAGGTTGTGAACACTCACCCGCTTCTCGACGCGGGATTTGCGCATGAAGAGTGACTCCCAGGGCAATCCCAGCCTAATGCGCTTCGTGCGACGAGTTTTGGGCTCATGGCGCGTGCAGAACTTGCTGGAGTATGAGCAGGAGGCTACGTGTGAGACGACAGGCAGGCGTACGTCTGCTGCGACACAGGCCTATTGGCTTACCTCTGGTAGCGTCCATTCCGGAAGCCCAGTTCCCGCAGGCGTCTCGTGGCCTCCATCTTGCCTCGAAACTTCGAGTGTGTGCGTGTGCGTGCGTGCGTGTGTCAGCGTCCTGCTTCTCGACTGTAGACCGCCTCCTGCTCCTTCCCACGACTGCAACTGCTATAAAAAGCAGTGCCATGCGTCTTGTCCTGCGTCTCGAGTCGAGAGTCGAGGCTGCAGAGCGTCTTGAGCCTCCCGGCGGCTGTGTGGGCGACTAAAAACTCGGACAAGAGGTCTAGTGGTCATGATGATGGAGAGGCCCGAGCATGAGTCCGTGGTGGAGCTGGCTGCCGCGCTAAAAGACGTGCGAGATCTGGATGCAGACGCACGTACACCGTTCGTAGCCGTCTTCCGCGCTCTGGAGCACGTGGAAGCGTGCATCTTTCGCCACAAGGAGCGCTTCGGTGTGCTCTCTGTGCTCTTCCAACGCGGCTGTGAAGAGTTCCTGTTACTGAGCAACACGCTGGCCATGCGTGCACTGCAGCGTCCGGCGTCTCAGCCTCGTGACACTCAGGAGAACACTACAACCACCGCTGAGCTGTGCGGTGAGCTGCTCAGTCGCGCTGAGCAACACACACGCCACTCGGGCTATCTACGCAGTCTACCAGACGCGCAACACACGAGTCGGCGCCACGCTTTCCGCCTCGTCACACTCAACAACCTGGCTTGTCACGCCCAGCATTCACGCAAACCTCTGGCCGCCGTGGGTTTCCTGGAGCGTGCACTCAAGCTACAGCTTCAGTCTCCGTCGTCGTCGAGCGAGGTGGCGCTCACGCGACTCAACCTCTGTGCTGTGCTCTCACAGCTCCAGCGCCATGCCGCCGCTGCCACACACGCCAAAGCTGCTGTAGCGCAGCTCGTGCAAGCGGAAGCGGAGACCACAAGAGACGAGGAAGTCGCACAGCTGCTACTCGTGGCGCACTACAACTTGGCAGCGGAACTGGAGCATCTAAGCGATTGTGAGGCTGCGAGACGGCAGTATGAAGCGCTTCTGGCTGTCGCAGCTCGCCGAGGACTTGTCCACGACCTCGTGGACGTCACACGCGTCATTCTGGAGCAAGAAGCGGGCCGCGCGACTACTAGGACCTCGACCAGTCTTGCACCGCGAGCACGGACGCCCCGAGAGCTCCAGTTACTGCGTCGGCGACCTCTCTCGCCGCGTTCGCTACGTCAGGCCAGCGCTTGACGGACGTTGATCAACACCGCATAAGAATAAACGCGTCGTACTGCTCTACCTCTTCTCTTTGCCTAGCTGGCCTTGCTCCTGCCACTAAAATTAACGAGCGCCCACCGTAGCAGTCCTCGCGTGCTGGGCGGCAAAGAGGCTGCATTGGGCCTGGTGGAGACGCTCGCTCTCCGCTCTTCGCTCTCTGCTCTCGACTCTTGGCTCCAGCTGGACCTCGTTTTGGTTGCCACTGGCACCTGAAGAGTTTAAGGGAAGCAGCAGCATGGCCATCGATGGCCAAGCCACGCAGCTGTGTGACGAGCAGGACAGCGTGTGGCTGAATGCATGCTTCCATCTCGCCCAGAAGCTTGCTACAGACGTCATCGCTGCTGCATTGGCTGGATGCAGCAACGACTGCATTGGAGACTGTATGGTAACTTCAGGACGGCAAAGCCCTGCAGACGTCCACGCGGTGGCCACAGCAGCAGTGAACTCGGCGGTGGACGAAGCTGTGCAAGACGTGGCACAGACCGTCGTGCTTACAACAGAATGGTTAACGCAGGCGGTGCGTGGTGAGCTGCTTTCGCAGGCAGTTGGGATGGTTATCAACGTCTCGGACACGTCCGAGGTCGCTACTATCGACACTGCAGAAGTTTCTGTTGTCTCGAATGGGTACCCGTCGCGGCATGACACAGATACTCGTGCGGTGGCTGAAGAAATTGTACATGTAGCGACAACGGAGGCGCTGCGGCTGGTGCTGTGTGCTGTGTGTGCTCCACCCTCGAAGACTCCCGAGATCGTGTCCGATGATGTGGCTGAACGCGATCACCATCGTTTGGAGGTGAAAGAAGCTCATCAAGAAGACCCTGCTGTGGTGGTCACTGTTCAGGTCTCCACTGTTCAAGACGACGAGAAGGAAGATGCCATACCATCTGCACTTGGCTCGCAGACACTGGACGATCCAGTCGTTGATACGATCCACACAGTGGCACAGACTGCAGTAGCAAGTGTCGTGGATGAAGCGCTGCAGGACGTAGCACTCGCCGTAGAGGGGGCTACTGCGTGGTTGTCTCAGGCTGTGCGTGGGGAGCTGCTCTCGAAGGCTGTGGCAGAAGCAGTCACCAAGGACGACAAATCAGTACTCACGACAGGCGCTGTACCGACGCTACGGCTTCCGGGCTGCTCTGTAGAACCAACAGAGACGTCGCTGAGACTTTCAGCAGCAAGTCAGCAAGTCGCGCAGCCTTTCGTCCAGCAGGTCATTTCTAGTGCGCTTCAGCAAAGTGTTCGGACGACGGCTCAGGCGAAGGACGAGCTTCTGCAGCAAGAAGAGACGGCACTTTCATTACCAGTCGCATCAAAACTGGAAGGACCCAAGCAAGAGCCCAAGCAAGAGCAAGAACTGGTGCTGGAACTGGGTCAGGAGATCAAAGCATCTGAAGAGCCTGCGGCCAGTACGGAACTGAAGCCGTCGGAGGAATGGGAATCCGTGCCCCCAGCCGTCGTGCTGAAAAAGACTCCACCACCAGACAAGAAGCGAACACCACGGTGAGTCCAAACGCTCGTTGTCTGCGTGTCCATTTATCTGTGTCTTGATCGTCCGTGCTCACTTTACCCCCTGTGCCAACTTTCACGATAGCCGGAAAACACCCGTTGCTAGTCCTCGTGAATCGCATCAGCCGACTTCCACGTCCAAGACGCCAGCATCAGCACCCCCAGCGACATCCAACACAACCCAGTCTCTTCCGGTGGTACCTCCGCTGGACGTAGCTCCCTCCCAGCCAGAAGCTGTCGTACTACCGTCTCTGCTTCCACCCTTGGAGCTTCCTGGGGCCCGCACGACGCCACCATCCAACAATGCCGATTTCCAGCCGCACCAACACAAATCGACTCGGAAGACTCCCCGATCTTCGCAGTTCCGATCACCACAACGAGAAGCGGATAGCAAAACGCATTCCACGTTGCACTCAAGTCCACGGATCGCAACCAGCACCAGCAAGTCTCCAAGAGAGAAGAACACACCTTCCACCGTCGGCGAACTGGAGATGACACTGCTCTCTTCAGCACGCGCCGCAGCACGCATCTATGCGGAACAGCCAGAACCGACGCCCCGCTGTAAGCACCACCATCGCAAGCCTCCACAGCGCGATGCAGCTACACAAACGTCTCCGCGACCTTCACCACTCAGTGTGGAGCCATCTAGACACCACGCACAGAAAGCCAACAACGATAGTGACAAGGATCACAACGCAGCAAGACTGAAGCATGTGTCCTCCCACAGTCACGAACTTCGAGACGGCGCTGTGAAGAAAAGCAAACCCACAACGCTCCTCCCGCTCACCAAGGTACCTCATCTGTCGCCCACTACCGAGCTCACTGCGACGAAAACGACAAGCCCTTTGCGTGATAACAAGACTCACGGTCGATCTCGCCGACACCGCGAAGGCGGAGGAGGGGGACACGTGTCGCCGTCCAAGATGCGATCCGGATACTGTCAGCGGTGCGTCTTCGAAGGTCGATCCTGCAAAATCAACGACTGCATCAAGCATCAATTGCTCAAGTGACACCAGCAGAGCCTGGCGGCTGTGATCAGTATAAAGTCATTGTACCAAACAAGTGAATTAGATACGAAGAAGAGCAAGTTGAGGGAAGGGTACAGGCCAAGGGATGCAGCCAGGAAGTGCTTGCGCTGGGCAATACCCTGCAGTACTCCTCGCATGCCACTCGAATACTGTGTCCACCCGCTACACCAACTCGTAGAGTCCCTCGACCTCGAGCTCGCGAATGCGCGCGAGGTTGGCCTCCAGCACGTCGCGGTCCTTGTGCGTGAGCATGATACTGCCTGGCGTCGTGTACATGTCAACGGTCTGACGCACGTTGTCGCCTGGAGCCAGGAAGATCTCCTTCTTGAGGAACGCTGGCATGGCCTCGATCTCCGCGAGGCCCGGGAAACCCTTCAGGATGCCATTCTTATACGACACCAGCATAGCCTCGCATCCGAAGCCAAGCAGAGTTGTCGGCTGAATGGATGCAACCACAACAGAAACGAACTCGTTAGAAAACTGGCGGCAATATCCGCGCAAATCAGACGTTGCAGGGAAACGTACCCTCTCGGGAAGTTTGGCAAACGCTTCGCTGTCCAGGATGCTGTCGATGGCTGCGTCCACTTGGTTGTAACCCACGCACTTATTCGCGATAGGCACCCAAGCACCCTCGCCACCGTGGCAACGCGAGCCCACCTCGATAAGCGCAGGCGAGCCACGGCAGAACTTGACCTCTCCATGCGCAGGTCCGTTGCGGATTCCCAGCGCGTCTGTAGGTAGAATGGCACAGTCACAGAATGTCAGTCACTTGGATATTGTACCACTAGTAGGGAGTTCCCGTCAGCAACAGCAAACAATCAGCACTCACCTAACACTTGGAACTGGTAGTCGATGAGTTCGTGTACGATTCCCTCCGCGGGCATCATCGACAACCCAAAGTACACGAAGGCGGCGTCATTCACGCGACGCTTGTCGTACTTCCAGATGGCGGTCACCTTGTGCACACCCTCGCGGCTGGCTGTGTCCACGACGTACTCGTCGCCCTCGAGATACTCCTGCAGAAGCACCGCGCAATTCTCGATACCAAGGCCGTTCACCTTGCCCAGAATGCCATTAAAGGTACGCTCAGCCTCCTCCATGGACAGACAGAGCACCACATCCTCCGTGCCGGCGGCCTCCAGCGGCTTGAGTACCACTTCGAACGGCTCGGGCTTGAGATCCTGCGTGATAAAGGCCTCTGCTTCCGCCCAGCTCGAAGCTTTGACCTGCTTCACGGCACGCACGCCGTTCTTGCGTAGCGTTTCGCCCATCAGGTACTTGTCGCGCCGTGCGTTCGAGTGCTGCATGGCGTTGCCTTCGAACCCCAGCGCATCTGTGAGTGCGTCTGCCAGTCGGACACCAAGCTCCGCTCCAGCAAACACGGCACGCACGGTGAGCGAGCACGACTTCTTCCCTTTGCGCGTTCTGCGCTTGGCTGCGCGCTCCTCCTCAAGCTGCTTGATCGCCTTGCGGATGGAGCCCACCGTGCGGTCAACACCACCGCCTTCGTAAGCGATAGTGGCCGCAAAGGCCAGAGACACGCCTTCGGGGATAAGACTGGCCACGTTCTCGATGTTCTCCAGCTTGTCACTGTACACGCAAAAGCAGTCGTACCCACGTGCCATGAGCTCGTGCGCCAGAACTGCGCCCGTCGAGAACGGGTCGACCACCACCACCACGCCACGCGACAGCTCCTCAGTCTCTTCAGTCTCTTCTTCCTCGGGCACCAGCTCGTACAGCCCCTCGTGTTCCAGCTCGCGGATGCGCTCGTAGTCGCTCTTCAGCTGCTCCGGGTCGTCGTGCACCATGATGACACTGCCCGGCGTGCTGAACATGTCCACGGTCGCAGTCAGCTCGCCGCCTGCCTTCACGTAGAACGTGGTGGAGAGCGTGGACGGTAGCGCTTCAAGTTGTGGTAGCCCGGGGTAACCCGCCAGTGTCCCGCTCTCGTAAGCGACCAGCATGGCTTCACAGCCGTGGGCCTTCAATTCCGTCGGCTGCTCCAGTACACAGGCCATATACCACACAACAAAAGCGTCAATTACAGCCTGACAACCAGACAAAGCAGCCCAGTCAGCAGCAACGTACCCTCTCCGGAAGCTTCTCGAAGGCCTCTTCGTCAAAGTAGGCGTCCAACGTGCAGTCCACGTGGTTATAGCCCAAGCAGCGGTTCACAATTGGCAGGTAGGAGCCTTCTCCACCGTGGCAACGCGAGCCAATCTCCACGAGGCAAGGCTCGCCACGCACGACTTTCACCTCGGCGTGTCCAGGCCCGTGCACGATCTCCAGAGCGTCCAGAACTTGCAACACGTAGTCGCAGACAGCCGCCAGAGTCGGATCGGCGGCGGAGCGCAGCAATACGCCATAGTACACGAAGGGCGCACCGTTGACCGCGCGCTTGTCATACTCCCACACAGCCACCACCTTGTGACGACCCGCACGGCTGACTGTGTCCACCACGTACTCTGTGCCTTCCAGATATTCCTGCACCAGCGTGGCGGCGTTCTCGAGTCCCAGTCCGTTGATCTTGCCCTGGATCTTGCCGAAAGCGCGTCGCACTTCCTCCCGCGACGTGCACAGCATCACGTCGTCTCCTCCAGCGCTCTCCACAGGCTTCACAATGGCTCGAAAGCGCGCGTCCGTGGTCTTGGCTCCCGCTTCGCCGTCTTCCTGGTGCTGCAACTGGATCTTCTGCTCTTTCTCCACGAAAGCCTCCACTTGGGACCACGTAGTGGCGGCACGTTGGCGCACGGCGCGTAGTCCAGCGGCACGGAGCTTCTCGCCCATCAGGTACTTGTTGCGACGCGCCGCCGAGCCGCTGGTACCGTTTGTAGTCATCCCCAGCGCCTCTGACACCTTGTCCGCTAGCAGTACGCCCGTTTCAGCACCTGCCAGCACGCCTACAATGGTCACACCACCCACCTTGCCCAGTGCTTCCATCGTTGCGCGCATGGCGGCAGCGTCCGGGTCCGCGCGGCCGTCGTGGAAGATCACAGCCGTGTACTGCTTCACCAGCTCCGCGGGTGTGCGCTTGTAGCGATCTTCCATGATCTCCAGCGTGTCGGAATAGAGACTGATGCAGGCGTATCCACGCGCCAGAGCCCTCTGCGCCAGCGTCATGCCCGTCGAATACGGGTCCACGACTACCACCGCCTCGCGCTTCTCTTGCTTGGCCTCAGCTTCGGCTTCGCTCGCAGCCTCGCCCTCTGCAATGCGGAAGAGACTGCTGGCTGCGCCCACACGTTTCTCCTGCGCATTGAAGTAGCGGCGGTGAAGCACATCCGAGACTGTGAGCAGACCCTGACGAGTCCGCAATCGCGCGTCGAAGGTGGCAGCGCGCTGCAGCGGCCGGAAGCCTGACAGCGGCTGGGCGCCGCCGATAGTCACGCGCGTGGCCCCGCCTTCCTTCGAGTGACGCAGCACACGCTCGTCAAACGTCACGGCGCGCTGGCTCGCCGACAGCGCACGGAAACCCTGCGCGTCCGCCCCCTGCGGCGGTTCCGTGGCCTGTGCGGCGTCCACGGGCGCAGGCGGCGGCGGCGGCGGCGGTGTCACGCTCTCCTTGGTGGCCGAGTTGCCCATGATGCTGGGGCTTCCAGGGTCTTGCTTGAGCTCCAGACGGCGAGTTGGCGAATGGTGGCTTGCAGCGGACGGCTCGACTTTACTGGATGGCCCCGTTGGATCTCTTAGAAAGGCGACCCTTGAAGCGAAACCACTTCAAGCGGCCAGTAGGGATCGCTTCGTATGGCTGCGCACACGGTTGGCAGGTGCGTCGGGGGACTGCATCTGCGAAATGGCCAATCAGACGCGTTTGTGACGCGCGTAAGGGCTCTTTGGTCTCGGCGTGATTGAAACATACACTCTGACATGCGACGGGGCGGAGTGGCCTCGCCTTCCTGACGTCAGGTTCTGGCGCCAGAGCTGGAGAACCTGGTGGATCGCATACCCTGCCGGAACGAATGCCAGTGGGCTGGAACACGATGATGAATACGGCTGTATAACCGCATGACCTCTAGATCTGCATATGGATCAATTGCTTCATCCAGCCAAGCAGCAATCGGCGACGTGAAGGCCGGGCATCAGCGCGACCGCCATGCCCTGCGCCAGCGCCAGCCAGCCATTCACTACTGCTCCTCGACACTCGACTCGGTGTGCTGCGTCTTCAGTATCCGACGTTGAATGTCGTCCGCATCTGCTGGGAACGGTTTCTATGCTGCCTTCTACCTGCTGCCTGCTGCCTGCTGCCTGCTGCGCACCTGACATCTGGGCGTCGTCTAGCCGGCATTGCGCCTCCCAGGCCAAATGCCATCGATCTGTACGCGAGCGTGCTGCACTGGTCCATGGCCCCGTTGCCAGCTAGCGCTGTGTAGCTGGAGCTACCCCTTATGTGCCTCTGCTTTGCAGGCCTGCTGAGCACAAACTGAGTTGAGCGCTGCGATACCCGTCCTCGCGCTCGCCCCAAAAGCATACAGCGCATGCTGACAAGTGACCTGCTCGTTTCGGAAGGCGAGTAGAAAGCTCCGAGCTGGCCATTGCGGGGCTACTGCGCTCCGGCACCGGCACCGGCAGCCCAGGGTCCTTCCTTCCTTCCTTCCTTCCTGGCCCTGGGTCCTGGTCCTGGTCCAGGGTCTCGCGAAGAACCCCTTGAAGTCCCAGTTCGACCATATGCAGGATCGGAGGTCTCCATACGTGGTAACAGAGGTTCTTGCCGTGCCCCCATTATTGTCGATTGTGCTGTATCCCCAGGCTCTCAAGGAGAAAAGCTAGAGTCAACTGCGAGAATGAGCGAGGTGAGCGCCCCTGCGCCGGAGCTGCTGGACGCCGCGGTCTTCGACGCCGAGGGCTTCGACGCCTTCGTCTGGGTGGAGGAGGCGCTGGCGACTCGTGGTGGCGACACGGGCGCACTCTCGGCGCTGGTGCCGCAGCTGGCGCTGCGCTCGCAGTCGCTCACGACGACGCTGCACGGCTCGCTGCAGCAACTGGCGCGCGCGGCGCCGCAGCTGCAGACGCAGCTTGCCGCTATGCAGGACGCCACGGCGCCTCTCTCTCGACGTCTGGACTCGGTCTACGCGCACGCTACGACCACTGCGGCGGCTACAGACGCCAGTGGCTCAGCCGACCGGGAGCAACAGCGTCAGCAGCAGAAGCAACGCGATCTGAAGCACCTGGTGACGCTGCACGACGCCAAACAGCGACTTCAGAGCTGCTCGCAGGCGCTGGTAGAAGCTGCGCGTTGGGGCCGCAATGTGCGTGCCTGCTTTGCCGTGCTGGAAGACCCCGCGCTGCTCACGCCTCGCATCAAAGGCAGCGACAAGAGCGGGCGGAACCCGACGCTGGCCGAGCGTGTAAGTGAAATGCGCGCCAGTCTGGAGGTGCTGAGGGACATGCCAGGCCACTGGGACCGCCAGCAGACCATGGATAGACTGAGCGCGCAGATTGAAGCGGCCATGAAGCCCAAGCTGACCGCCAGTCTCCAGAACGACGCTTCGACCGACACGACACCACTGCGTTGGTGTCTTGAGGTGCTGAGTAGTGTTGATCGTGCGTCACTGGTGCGAGAACAGTACTGTGTCACGCGTCCAGCCAATCTGCACCGCGTCTGGTTCGCCTTTAGCGGCCACCACGACAACGGAAGCGGTCAGGATGACAACACAGACGCAGCGTTTCACTCCTGGCTCGAGGGGTTCTACGCCCAAGTGCTGCGTATGCTCCAGCGCGAGACCGACTGCGCAAGAGAAGTGTTTGGCTCGGACTCACTGGCGGACGTTCTACTGGCGTTATTGCATCACACGCTGGAGCCGCTCACGTCGTCCTTCCGCGACCGACTAGTCCACGCAGACAAGGACAACAGCCAGTTCAGTCTGCATACACTACTACGCTGCTTCCGAGCTACACGCGCGTTTGCAGGCCAAGTGGTGCAGCTCTTTCGGACATTGGAGAGCGACGCGGCTAATCCCAGCGCCGAACCGGAAGCCAACGCCGTCCTGCAAACCGTGTTCGAGCCCTATCATATCTACTTTACCGAGTACTCACGTTTCGCCAGCGAGGCGCTCACAGACGAACTGCTGCGTCTTGTGCCGACTTTTGAGACGAACAAGAAGACGAGAACGATGGCAGAGCGAGACCCCGGAGCGCTACTGGACTCAGATGACCTGGACGACGACATGGAGGACAAAGGTGTGGCCGCACCGCTGGAGCAGTTCTCTCAGCGGCTGGAGGACGCCTCCACCGCCATTTGGACATGTGTGGACCAGAGTCTGCAGCAGTGCTACGAGTTCTCGGGCGGTGCAGCCTTCCCTGAGGCTATTGAGGCGGCTGGCGCGGCCGTGCAGCAGTTTACATTGACGCTCAGCGCCACGGTGCCATCCATCCGCGCCCACTGCGCCTTGGACTCCACCTCGAGCACCACACAGACCGGAGGACTGGCAGCTTCGCCCGACTGGAGCCAGTTCCACGCATCGCTGGCACTACTTAAGGCTTGCGGCGTGCTGGAGCGTGAGCTCTGCCTACTGGACGCCCGTGTGCGTGTACGTATGCGTGAGCAGCTCGCGCAGTTCCTCGGAGATGCATCATCCCCGCGTACTCGTCGCAAGAAGAGTCACGACGCCATCAACACCACACTAGCGGATCTTGTGGACCCAACGAAGCTTGTGGCTGCTGTGACCACCATGTGGCTGAGAGAGGAAGATGCCACCCGTCAGTCACAGTTTCACCAGTTGGAGCTGGAGCTACTGGATCCTTCAGCGGCTACCGCAAGTGCTGACTCAATTGTGTCTCACTACCCAACAGCATCGGTACGTCTCTGTTTCTAGCTGTGAATATGTCTGTATGTGTGGCCATCGATGGTGTGGACGCCATGCAGGAGGTTTCGGACCTCACTCTTTTCTGTGAACTGACCCAGTGGTACCTTAATGTGGCTTGTGACTGCTGTGCAGCTACTGGACGAGGCGCAGCGTGCTGTGCGATCCTGGACCAAGGACGTGCAGCTGCTTACCTTCGACACAGTCTTCCTCCCCATCGCGCGCGTACTGGAGACTGTACCGGCGAGTGAGGTGAGTCACTGCTGCCGCTTCGCCGTCCTTCATGTGGGTATGCGTCTTGAAGGAAGCTGACGATTCTTGGCTGTATTGTGCGTTGCGTGGAGCTGCAGAGCTGGCGGAAGGTGCCGGACGCGGCCCTGGGGGATCTGCCAACCTTCAGCGCGCTGCCTCAGGACTATATCACCACGGTGGCCGACTTGCTACTGTCGTTGCTCCCGCAGCTGGAGCCCTTCGCTGAGAGCAGCAGTCTGGAAAGCGCCTTCGTGGCTTCTCGTGGCGCACAGGACGTCTGCGTGCAATCCGAGTGGAGCCGGCTAGGCCAGTTACTGCACCTGGCACCACCCGAGCTCTCTGCTTGTCAACAGATCTTCACCGCCATGGCTGACGTCGAGACAGAGTCTAAGAGCGCCGATGCAGAAGCAGAGACACCATCGACAGCCACAGCGACGGAGTTTGTGGACTTGTGGACGGCGTCTGTGGCTAGCGGTACGCTGGCGGCCCTGCTACGCGTTGTGTGTTCCGTGCCAGCGCTCTCGGAGCTAGGCGCACGACAACTGGCCGCAGATTTGAGCTACTTCCACAACGTCCTGAGCGCTGTGGGTGGCGAGGGCAATTGGCTCGTGGACGATCTCCGGCGCACGCTGGAGACCGATCTGCAGGCGCATCGACAGCACGCAGACGAGCTCCGCGCTGCTCACGACAGCGTCCACGAGCAAGCGCTCGCCAAGCTCCACGATCGCCTGGTCGCCATGCGTCAGCGCGCATTAGCCTCGTCCCCACGTCGACAGCTCTCGCCCAGCACTGGTAGTGGCAACAGCAATGGCGATACCACAGCCACCAGCTCCCCGCAGTACTTTTGAGCCAGTATCGGCGCTCTAAGTTGCAAGGGGTAACGGGAGGACGTTGGTGGACATGCTGTCTGCAGGTCCATACGACTAAATCCAGCTCGGTAAGATGCAAATAGTACTGTTACTCTCTGGTGGCTGCACTTTCCTGTCGTCGCTGAAGCCTCCGCGGGCTCTCGCGCCGACCTTTCTCGCCCGTGGTCTCTTGCACTAGGTCTTATCTAGTGTTTTGTGCTTCTCAGTCGTATTTTCGCCGTCGTCTTCGCTCATCGCTCATCGCTCATCGCACACCGGACAGACCCGACGCCAGCAGCGGCCATGGCTTCCATCTACTTCTACTACAACGAAGTCTTGCAGCAGAGCGCGCAGGCTGCTTCCGCCCGCGCCATGGTGTCTTCCTCCTCCTCCATGTTTGCTGCATGCGGTACAGAGCACCAGGGCCTTGACCCGCAGGAGCAGGAGCAGGAGTTCCAGGACAAGCCAACAGTCGACGCACACGAGCAAGAGCACGACAACCAGCAGAATGAGCGTCCAGCACGCGATCCAGAGCCGCTCCCGGAAAAAATGCTGCCCGACAGCGAGGCCGAGCGAGCGGCGCTACAGCCACGGCTCAACAAGCTCGCGTATCTGCAGACGGCCGTGGCCACCAATCTGGAAGCGCTGGCACGCGCGTTGGGCCCCAAACAATAGTCCAGATGCGTCACTCGCTCTCATCGGTCGGTCGAGTGAGGCTTTCTGGCTGAAGCAAAGCCCGAATGCAGCTCCACTGTCTTCGTTCATCTCTTTCGACTCTAACCTCCATGGTCATCTGCAGAACTTCTAGCCGCGCTCTCCACCGTTGGGTGTTGCGGCTTGAGAGCCCACGCTCGAGCTCAGCGACTTGAAGGACAGGAAGCGACGGTGGCGCAGCAGTCCCTGCCATAGTCCTTCCCGCTCTCCACTCTTGTCGTCGCTCTCCGCTTTGTTTCTGACGGCTGAAGCCGCCCTTCGACTCGCCTGGGCCTCAGACAAGAGACTCCCAGATGCCACATCGTCCAAGAGATCCCCAGCCGCCGTATCGTCCTCATCGTCGCCGTCATCACCCATTTCCATACTGGCCAGTCGCATGAAGCACTCGGCACTGGGCCGTTGGGTCTGCTGAGCCTCCTCGTCCAGTAGCAGTCCGTGTGTAGACACGAAGGACGGCCGTTCCTGACTACCTTCATCCGCCGAATTGCCGCCTACAGTCTTCCTGTCTGGCTCAACTTCTACTGCTGGCTCTTCTCCTGGCAGTCGGTCACTCAGACCTCGTAGCGAACTAGAGAAGGTCCGCGCTGAGACGCGTCGACGACGGGAGACAGCAGCCACTTCATCAGCATACGCGGCAGCAAAAGCACGGTGCTGCTGCAATCTGGATGCGCTCCAGCTCACATCAGGCGCCACGCCTCCGCCCAGCCACGGGTGCGTCGCCACTTCGTCGATACTCATGGCAGCCTCGGCATCTTTCTCCAGCATTCGACGCAGTAGGTCTCGAGCTGCACGACTCAATTGTATGCCGTTGGTGGGGAAGCGTAGCGGTTCATGCAGCACACGACGCTCGATGGCCAGGACGTCGTCGGCTTCAGCACTGGCGCTGCTGCTGTCGTCGCTGAAGGGGAAGCACGCACACAAGAGCACGTAGAGCGTGACACCCAGCGCCCAGATGTCCAACTGCTGGGCTTCTTGCCATGTCTTGACCAGTGGGTCCTCCTGCTCCATCTTGTCTTCTTCGGAGCTACTTCGACGTCGGTGGAGCTGCCGTTGACGTTGTCGCTTACGCCACGCAGCCTTGCGACGCAGCACAAAGGGCGGCAGGAAGCGGATGTGGTGCACATCGTCCCACAGAAAGCCGCGTGTGCTGGGGCGACACCGCAGAGAAAGCGAGCGCCAGGGAGCAGCACGACCGAAAGCGGCCAGCAGTACTCGCGCGTCTGGCTCGCTGTCGCTGTAAAGCACGTGCTCCGGCCGCACTTCGCCGTGTACGAGGCCCCGCGCGTGGAGAAACTGCAGTCCGGCCGTCACTTGCGCCCCCACACGACTCATCTCGCGCTCCGAAAAGTGGTAGACCACTACAGACGTGGCGCTCGTGCTGCCGTTGCTGCTGGCCGAGAGCGGCGGCGCAGCGTTCACTACAACGCCCTGGCCGCTCTGCAGACGACTGAGCACTTCTCCACCGCGCGCCAACTCAAAGGCGATCTCCACACGTGCACGAGTGGCGTAGACGCCGTGCAGAGTGAGTAGATTCGGGTGGGAGCTGGCCAGCTTCAGCACGCGCAGCTCCTGTCGAAGACGTCGACGCGTCCGCTTGTCACGCAGCGCACGGCGGTCCAGCACCTTGAGCGCCACCAGCTCCTGCGTCACGCGGTGGCACGCCGTGTAGAGTCCCGGCGCGGTGTCGCCTTCGTCTGTGGCGAGATCGGCGGGCGTGAGCGACGTACGGTCCGTCATGAGCGGACGGAGCGAGTCGTAGTCGCTGGCGCGGCGTGGCCGCAGCCCCAGAGGCGTCGCCACCACATCCGACACGCAGGAAGAGCCTGCGCAGGGCCCCCACCACCACATGCGCGTCGCAGAGCCGTCTAGCGGCCGTCTAGCAGCCGTCTAGCAGCCGTCTAGCGGCCGTCACGTCCACCTTCTCGGCGCTGCTCGCGATGGGGAATGTTCAGACCAAGTCGGATCGAGCGATGAAATCTCCGGCCGGACGACGAAACCTCGGTTTCCGCATATGCCGTAGCGCAGGATCCCGGATATTCGCCAATGGCAGACGGGGATGCCCGCCTTTTCGTCCAATGAACGCGTGGCGGACGCGCCACGCCCCAGCGCCAAGATAGAAAGCTCGGAGGCGGGGGAAGAGAAGCATGAACCTGGCGCTGCAGCTGGAGCGGCTGCGGCGCGGCGAGCCGCTGGAGCTCACGGTCGTGCTAGCGCTGTGCGAGCGCATGAAGGACCTGCTGGTGGAGGACAGCAACGTGGTGCACGTGGCGGCGCCCGTGGCCGTGTGCGGCGATGTGCACGGCCAGTTCCACGACCTGCTGGAGCTCTTCAAGCTGAGCGGCCAGGCGCCCGAGACGAGCTACGTCTTCCTGGGGGACTTTGTGGACCGCGGCGCCATGAGCGTGGAGACCATCTCGCTGCTCTGCGTGCTCAAGGTGCGCTACCCGGACCGGATCACGCTCTTGCGCGGCAACCACGAGTCTCGTCAGACCACGCAGGTCTACGGCTTCCAGATGGAGTGCATGAAGAAGTACGACGGCGACGCGCGGGTCTACAAGGCCTTCACGGAGATGTTCGACTTCCTCCCGCTAGGCGCGCTCATCGACAACTCGCTACTGTGTCTGCACGGCGGGCTGAGCCCCGCTCTGCACCATCTCGACCAGCTCCGCATGCTACACCGCTTCATGGAGATCCCTCCCGACGGACCGTTCGCGGACATTGTGTGGTCTGACCCGGATCCCAAGACGCAGGGCTTTCACATGTCTCCACGCGGCGCTGGCTACATCTTCGGGGAAGACGTGGTGGAGCAGTTCCTGCACGTGAACAAGCTGGCGCACATGAGTCGCGCCCACCAACTCTGCATGGAAGGCTTCCAGGTGCTCTTCCGAGAGACCTTCTCCACGGTCTGGAGTGCGCCCAACTACTGCCACCGCTTCGGCAACCTGGCCGCCGTCATGGCCGTCGACGACCACCTTGATGTGCGTCCTTCTCTATTGCTGCTGCTGGAGCTGTGTCCGGAGCTATGGCCTCACGCGTGTTTTGTCTGTGCTGCTGCTATGTGTGTGTGTGTGTCCGCCGACGTCCTCTTGCAGCGCACGTACAAAACCTTCAAGGAGGCGCCGTCCTCGCGGAACATTGGGGTACTGGAGAACAAGGGCACTACCTCGGACGCCATCGACGCCGGCTACTTCACCTAGATGGCCAGCGTTCCAATACATGGCATTCATACGAACAACGAACACGTCTCGAGGTGCTTATGACTGGCAGGTGGAAGAAGGAGAGGAGAAGGAGAAGTACTGCTACCAGTAGTACTTCTTGTTCCAGCTCACTCGCTGTCCTGCCCGCCTTGGACGCTGGGCCTTCGACTCGCTGACTAGCCGTGACGCGAGCGCTTCTTCTCCTTGCGGGCCTTGGAGCGGCGTTTGTGCTGTTGCTTGGCGTCCTCGTAGTCGGCGGCCAACTGCGCCATCGTCTTCTGATGCAGCGGCTTCATCTTGCTCTTGACGAACTTGTCGATCTCCAGCGCGTCATAGTACACGAGCGACTGCGGGTGGTTATACAGCTGCGCGTTGCCCACCATGAGGTTCCAGTCCGCCTCGAACATGGCGTGCGATGCGTACACGTGCTGGTCCAGTCGTGCTTTGATGGTGGCCAGATCCATGGGCTGTTTCACGATCGAGTAGTAGTCCGGATAGTCCAACGCCGAGGGTTTCTCCAGATACAGCCCCGTACGCAGTCGCCCCGTGGCATCCTTGAGCTTCATCACGCCGTCGTAAACCTTGCGGTAGAAGTAGCACAGCATCTTACGTTCTCGTCTCGAGGCTTCGTCGCCTGGTTCCACCAGTGCAGCTTCGTCTCCAGCTTCCACTTCATCCTCATCAAAGGCTGAAGCTTCCGCCGACGCCATCTCGCGCTTTCGCTTGCCTCGCTTGCCACCCACTTCCTTCGGACTCTTGACTGCAGCCTTGACCTCTTCCACACCGTCTTCACACATCTTGACGAACTCTGCATCCGTGTACTGGTCGCGATAGGACATCTCCTTGCGCTTGCGTGGGCCGCTATCGGCGGCCATGTCGAAGTTCCAACTGTTCTTGTCATGTTTGCCGCTGGCAATGTCGTGCTCCATGATCTCGTTGGCTTCCCGCAGCCACGCCGGGGCGTCCTTCTCACTCATGAGGCGACTACGCGGCACGGGCGCTATCTTGAGTCGCTTGCAGTGCTCAGCCCACTCCTTGGCCTCGCGTTGCTTGCGTTCCACGTCCAGCTGCTGATACAGCGCCAGTTCCTCGTCCGTTAGCGCCATCATTTCGTTGATCTCGTCGTCGTCCGCCAGTAGCGTGGACCCGTCGTCCTCTCCGTTGGCTGCATGGGCTGCTTCCTCCTGCTCCATCTTGATGAGACTCTCGAGCATGGCGCGACGCTCCGCCTCCTTGGACTTGTTGTTGAACTTGCCGGCTTCCACCACGAGGTTGTTCATGTTCATCTTGTCCGTGGCTCGCGACAAGATCTTTTCCTCCACTGGGCTATTGGTCACAAGGCGGAAAACACGCACCTCGTTCTTCTGGCCGATCCGATGCGCGCGGTCTTGCGCTTGCGCGTCCATGGCTGGGTTCCAGTCACTGTCAAAGATCACCACCGTGTCGGCCGTCGCCAGGTTGAGTCCCAGTCCGCCAGCACGCGTACTAAGTAAGAAGATGAAGAAGGGCGAGTCAGGCGCGTTGAACATGAACATGCGCTGCTCCCGCTCGTCGGCGCTGGTGGAACCGTCCAAACGCAAGTAGCGGAACCCACGATAGGCAAAGTAGTCCTCCAGCACGTGCATGAGCTGCGTCATCTGGCTGAACATGAGCACGCGGTGACCCGCCGCCTTGAGCTTGGGCAACATGCGGTCCAGCAACTCGAACTTCCCCGATGAGCGCACGAGGTCAAAGTCGATCTGATAGCCGTTCGTCTGGAAGAGGTACGGGTGGTTGCACACCTTCCGCAGCTGCATGAGCACGTTGGAGAGTCCCTTGGAAGTGTACTTGGTCTTGCCCTTGCGTTTGCCAGCGTCATCCGTGGTCTCCATGAGCAGTGCGCCGCCTTCCTGAATGCGGCGATACATGATCTTCTGCCATCCCGAGAGCTCACACTTGAGCACCTTCTCCACTTTGTCCGGCAGTTGGTCCAGGACGGAGCTCTTGACACGGCGAAGTAGGAAAGGCCGTAGCACCTGGTGCAGACGGTTGATAATGAGCATACGCTCTTCATCTGAGAGTTCGTTAGACTCACCCGTGCCCGAGAACTGTGAGAAAGGCTTGCTGAACCACTGCTCGAATGTGTCCACGGACTCGAAGATCGTGGGCAGTAGGAAGTTGAGCAGCGCCCAGAGCTCCGGCAGACTGTTCTGCAGTGGAGTTCCCGTGAGGAGCAGGCGGTTGCGAGAAGTGTACATGGTGCCCAACGTCATGGCGAACTTGCTCTGCGCGTTTTTCATGCGGTGGCCCTCGTCCACTATGATGTACTGCCAGTCGTACTTGCGCAGCACGTGCTTGTCCTTCATAATGTACTCGTACGTGGTCAGCAGTACGTTGAACTGACAGGACGCCATCTCCTGACGATGGAGCTCCTTGCGCACCTGCGGCGGACCCTTGTACACCACCAGCATGAGGTCTGGCGCCCACTTTTTGAACTCGTTCACCCAGTTGGATAACGTGGACAGCGGCACCACCACCAGGAACGGACCGTGGTTGTGCTTCACTTCCGTCACGTACGTGAGCAAGGAAATGGACTGGATGGTCTTACCCAGTCCCATTTCGTCTGCCAAAATGCCGTTCAAGTGGTTGTCGTACAGCGATACCATCCACTGCAATCCACGCAGTTGGTACTCCTTCAAGTCGCCGCCCACGAGCATGAGCGGTTGACGCGGCAGCTCACCCTTGGACGCGATCTCCAGGTAGTTGAGGTCATCGTCCACTTCTTCGGCGCTCTTGGGACCGCCATCGGCACTCGCAGTCTTCCCTTCCGCATGGTGAGCATCGTAATGTGTCGTGTACTCGTCCACCACGTGGTGCTTGCGCTTGTGTTGGCGTACAAGCTCTCGGATACTGTCCAAGTAGCTGTTGGTCTGACTTAGCAGATACGTCAGTCGCTCGTTCTTGGCCTCTGCCACCAGCTTCCCGTAGGCTTCCATGTCGTTGGCCTTCAGCGCTTTAAGTCGCAGTTTTTCCTGGCGGTCTTCTTCCCGCTCAGCCTTGGA
This sequence comes from Halophytophthora batemanensis, assembly GCA_023338225.1. Classification (NCBI taxonomy): domain Eukaryota; phylum Oomycota; class Peronosporomycetes; order Peronosporales; family Peronosporaceae; genus Halophytophthora; species Halophytophthora batemanensis. The sequence continues at coordinate 27,852 of JAADYK010000084.1, forward strand.
CGCACGTTGGTCCACAAAGGCCTTGACGCCTTTCGCCGACTTGCTCACCTGCATTTTCACGTTCTTGTGAAAGGCGAAGAACTCTCGCGAGTGGTTCAGCACCGCCTTGAGATACAACTGATGGTCGGCGCGTCGCTTCTTCTCCATGGCCACCGATTTCTTCCGCTTCTCCCGTTCGTCGCTCTGCAGTTCTGCGCGTGCCAGTGGCCGACGACGGCGGAAACTGGAGCGGTCCACAGCTGAAGGCTCCCCTAGCAGTGCCAGTCGTCGCGTGTGCGTCTGAGCCACTCGACGCCGCAGCTTCTGCTGCAGCAGCACGCAGCGCAAGTCTCGTAGCGTGCGCTGTTCGCTCTCGTCCAGCGAGTCTGCGTGCGCTTCCAGCTTCTCAAGACTGGAAGACAGAAACTGCTGCAGGGTGCGCATGTAACGCGTCTTGAGAGACACGTCGTTGAGTCCGAGCCAAGGAGAGCACACGCCCTGCGGCCCAAAGGCGGCGGCGGCCTTGGCCTCCAGCCCCAGAAGGTCACCGTCCAAGCACGCTGGGCCCAGGAACGTCAAACCGCGGGAGCTACGCGTCCATGCGGGCGTCCGGAGAGTCAACTCCAGGGTTGGGGCCGTCGCGAGCTTCTGCGCTTGCTGCGTCTGCGCCTGGTGGGCCAGCGCCGCCGCGTGGCGCGCAGCTGCTGCTGCAGCGCTCTGTGCGGGCTGATGGTAACTCTGCGTCTGCGCCACGGCGTCATCCATGGAGTGGCACAACGTCTTGTACGCGCGGATCTGGTTGTGCAGGTACTCGAGCTGCTTGTCCGAAAAGAGCAGCTGCACGCCCGCCTTCTGCTGCAGGAACGGGTTGGCCGCTACAGCCAGCGGTGGCTGAGCCTGAGTCTGGCGCTGGAGTTGCTGCTGCTGCTGCTGCTGCTGACGCTGACGCTGCTGCTGGTACTGGCGTAAGAGCGCCACGATCTGCTGATACTTGGGGTGGCCCTTTTGGCCAGCGCGCTGCATGCGCATGGCGGCGTCCATGAGCTTCTTCACGTCAGCGGGCGTCAGCGTCACGCCGCCTGCAGCGCCAGCGCCGGAGCCAGCAGCGGCCTCGGTCGTTGGCGCCTCCATCTCGTGGCCTTCCTTCTCTTTCGGAATAGTCTCGCGGCCAACTGAGCCACCACAGACTGGCCTATACTTGGCGTCTGTATGGCTGCGGGGGGAGGGAAGCACGCCGTGTGATTGGAAGAAACCCCCGACTGGGAGCGCAACGTGGTTGGCTGAAAATCAAGACCAGACGGGGGAGGGGGCCTGGGGTCTCATGACACAGTCGCGTTTCTAGATTGGCGAGCACTCTACAAAGCAACAAGCTGGAGATGGCATGGGCTCGCCGCGCTGGCCTGCTGCTCGGCGCCCGTGCTCGTGTTGCTGGTTGCTGTGGCTGCGGCTGTGGCTGGCCTAGGAGAAGGAGGCACGGTCGAAGACGTGCAGCGGCAGCGACTTGGTCATGAGGCGGAAGTAGGCCACCTCGGCGTCCGTGGGCTTGTCGTGCAGGAAGTTGACCTGGTTATAATAGGCGACGACCGCCGAGAGCTCCTCGGGCGTGTAGGTGCGCATGGTCTTGCGCAGCTGGCGGTAGTCCACCTGCTGCTTGAAGTGCACCTTGGTGGGGAAGTTCTCCGTCACGGCGGCCAGGAACAGTCCGTTCTTGAGCTTACGGGACGCGTCAAAGCCCTGCGCGCGCACATCCTTGAGCGCCGCCACCACCGAGAGATCGTCGGGCATCACGCGCTGGCCTTCGAAGCCGAACACCGTCTTCTGGAACCACGTGTTGTAGTCGTCCACAGCGATAAGCACCGGGAACTCCGTCACCTGGCCCAACTCCTCGCGCAGATCCACCACAGCCTGGCACGCCAGCTCCTCGTCGCGGATGCCGCACTCCACCAGATCACGCAGCGTCATCTTGGCGTCCGCATACTCCGCCGCGCTCTTGGGCTTGGCCGAGAACTTGGTCGCCGGGTAGTAGCGGCCGCCGTAGTCGCCACGAAGGGGGACGGCGCTCAGCTGGTCGGCATGGCAGTGCAGGAACTGTTGCAGCAGCTCCACGCCGTAGACGTCAATGTCGAACTTGTCCTCCTGGAAGGGAGACTTCATGACGTACGGTGCCTCCACGCACCAGGCGCGCGGGTCCGGCACGTAGAGCACCAGCCACTCGCTCTCGCGCGCGAACTGCACGATCTGGTGCAGCGCGAAGCTCTTGCCCGTGCCGCGCTCGCCATCGATTAGGAAGGCGCCCACCGACTCCTTCTTGGTCTTTTCCCAGTCTGCCATCAAACATACACAGAGCTCCGTCCGTCAGTCACAAAGGTGCAACCTCCCCACGTATGCAGCGGCATCAAAAGCGTTGCGCGCACCCTTCATGGCCGAGATGATCTCCAGTGTCGTGTCGCGCAGCATGATGTGGCGGTGGCCCACCAGGTCAAAGGTGGTGTCCATGCGCCGGCCGATGCCCTCCGGGAAGAGCTTGTCCTCCTGCTCCTTGGCAAAGGAGAAGAACTTGAGGCGGTGCTCCTGGGAGGCCTGCGCCAGCGGCACGCCGGCCAGCACGCCCAGCTCCTCCTTCGTGGGCTCCTCCGCCTCCTCCTCCGCAGAGGCGGCCGCGGCCGCACCAGGCGTCGACGCCTCCGTGGAGAGCGCCCGCAGCGCCGAGCGGCGCGGGCCCGCGGGCATCCGCTTCATGAGCACGCGCATGGCCATCCTGGCTCGATCCTCCGTCTTTAGTGGCGCGGGAGCCCCAGGCCATCCGACTGCCCTGACCAGCCAGCCCCCGCGCGCGAGATTAGTGTTTTCGTCCCTGATATTCGGCGCTCCAACCTCGACTAACCGATAGTGGTGTGTACCACCTGAGAACTGCAAAGTGGACCCACTAAGTTGGCACTGGCGACGCGAAAAGTCGTCGCCAGCACTTAGCGTAGCAGATCGGAGTCCAACCATCTTGCATTAGAGCCTCCAGGTCATTAGCATCATCGTTGACAGCTTCAAGTGCTGTCGCCAGATTCAACGAGCACGACACCCTTCACCCGGGTTCGAGCGTTTGGTCGGCTCTGCGAGGAACTGACGCGCCAGGGTTCCCGCTCACTACAGGACCTGCTCCTTAGTGAGCATGGTGGGATTGACGCAGGAGAGGATCTCGCCCCTGCCCGACCTTTCGGCAGGTCAAGAATCTGCAGTACCTCCTTCTTCGGCTATATGTACGAGCACGCAGCATCTTCGACGATCTCACCTCGGAGATTCCTCCCTGGAAGAACGAATGGCATCGTGCAACGGCACAGCCGCACCTGCACTAGTGGGAGTGCAAAGCTCCCGTCGAAAGTGGGCTTTCCCGTACCTGAGGAAAACGGACTGGACAAGGATTCTTCGCACTACAAGCCCAATTTGAACTCCACGAAGTGCCAAACTCAAATGCACGATAGAACGCCTCTGGTCCCACCTGGGAGTGCTATTCACGACTCGGCGGAGTATCTTGCCCACGGTCTACGACATCCAAGCGCGCTTACTCCACCGCCTCCTCCCGGTCAAGGTCCGTTTCTTCTTCCTGCACTAGGTTCCACCGACCCGACAATATGCCCCTGGACAGGCTGCTACGTCCCGGAAGCACAGGAGCATTGCTCTTGGCAGTGCCAACGAGTACGCCAGGTGCGCCATCGCCTTCGGCCAATCTGGTCCCAGCTCGTACGAAAACGGTGGACCTGGACGGAATTCCTCGTCGGCTCGGAGGAAATCATCCGGGAGCAGTGGACTGACGACTTGGGGTTAGCACTCACGGTCTGGTTCTGCTTTCGAGGGAGTTTTCTACTGGAGACCTGGAAGATCTACAACGCAGTCGACTTCGGAGGCCGCCCACAGAACCGCGCTGGCACAAAGCATCACCCGGTTCTTCGCGACGCACTTACGCTCCCTCCACCGACGTCAGTCAGTAACGACGCTAGCAACGCAGTCGAGAGGGTTACGACGTCATCTCAAGCCAGATCGACCGCACACGTCACTCATCGGACGAGATCTCTTCTGGATTCGGTGGTACGTAATTACTCGTACTTCGCGTAACAGATCGGAGTCCAACCATTCTCGTAATAGAACCTCCAGATCATCATCGACCAGAGGCGACGCGAAAAGACGTCGTCGACGGAATTGAACCAAAACGAAGAGATTCGCGCGGCCATTCCTGGAGGCGCTGCAATGGCCGCCGCAGGTATTTTTGGAGCGCAGGCTCCGTCTCCATGCGTCGCAGCATGCTAGCGCAGCGGTACTCGCACAGACGCACGCGCAGCCGCAGAGACAGCGCTAGAGACTCGCCCTACGACTAGCCTCCAGGCCCGACGCTCGCATCTCCGGCAATGGGAGCTGCAGCATCAACAGCGCGAGAGAATCTCGGCGCAGCAGTCGACAGCGAGAGCACCGCGCCACTCGTTTGCAAGCTCAGCGACGCCGAGGTGGCCGACTTTGTGGCCGGGTCACACTTTACAGCCGAAGAAGTCGTGGCGCTGCACGTGCACTACGACCTCATTAGCTCGGCGAAGCGTGACGACGGACTCATCGACCGCAGCGAGTTTCAGACAGCGCTGGGCTTCACAGTCAAGGAATCGCTCTACGTGGACCGCATCTTCCAGCTCTTTGACGCCAACAATGACGACTTCATCAGCTTCGCCGAGTTCCTGCAGAGCGTCTCCGTGCTCTCGTCCAAGGGCAGTCCGGCCGAGAAGATCAAGTTCTCCTTCGACATTCTGGACCTGGACCGCGACGGGAAGCTATCGCCTCCGGAGCTGCTGAGTATGCTGCAGGCTTGCGTGCAGGAGAACAGCATCAAGATCCCGGCCGAGTGTCTGGACACGATCGTGGAGCAGACCATGGCGGCTGTGGACCTGGACCAGGACGGTTTTGTGAGCTTTGACGAGTTCCGTGCCATGACGGAGGCCAACCTGCACATGCTCAACCACGTCACCTTCAACATCTCGGCCATCATCGCCGAGTTCATGCCCACACTGCGCGCCATGGCTGCTGGAGGCCGACCAGCCTAATGCAGTCAGTAGCAGTAGCGAACGGTGCCACCTAGTACATCTGACCAGAATGTTCCCAAATGCAATGTATCCTGTCTCAAAGGCCCAGCAAGCGGAGTCCAGCGTGAGACGCTAGTGCCTCCGGGCTTGTCCGAGCTTCTGGCCGGCACCACGCGAGTGCCTCCCCGCCTTGCACTGAGGACACGGCGTGGGCCCCATGCCCCCCTCCAGCTCCACCGCGAGATAGGTGGTCGTCGGGGACTCGAGTCTGCCTGCTTTGCGTGCAGCCTTTGGCGTCGTCTTGCCCACGAGGCCCGAGCACGAGCACGCGCTCGAATCTGCGCCCGGCGGCAGCGGCAGAGGCCTCGAGGCATCTGGAGCGGGTAAGAGCCTTGCCAGCGGGTGGCGGGGAATCGACTGGCAGGCTGCCCGACGGCAGACAGACATCTTTTGGAGTGCCTCAAAACTCAGGTGGCGCAGAGCCGGGGCGCGGAGAACCACCTGAAAGGCGCATTTCCCATTTTCCACGCAGACGCCAGCCGCACAAGTCGAGCGCTCCCCAAGACTCGGGGCTCGAGCCTGCCACGCCCGCGTCCGCAGCAGCTAGAGCCGCTAGCGCCGCTCCACGGCCAGCACGGCGCGTCCCAGCCCAGCCGCCCGCGGCTCCTCTGCAGGCCCCAGCAGCAGCAGAGACGGCAGCAGCGCCAGCAGCAGCGCCAGAGCCCCCGGGGGTTTCAACACCAAGGCGGCGCTAAAAGCAGCGCGAAACGAGCGGCCGCAGCAGCCCATGCTGGGCAAGTGTCTGGGCGCGGCCTTCTGTGCCGACGCCAGTAGCAGCAGCGCCAGCGCTAGCGCCAGAGCCAGCGACATGTCCAACCAGCGCCAGAGCCTCGTGGCCGGCGAGTATGGCCAGCGTCGCCAAGTGCTGCACCCGCAGCCCGAGAAGCTCGAGTCGCACAAGCCGCAGCGCTTACCTTCGCCGCTCACGGCCTTTACACAGCAGCACCCGAGCCAGTCGCCGCTTACGGCCTTTACACAGCAGCAGGCGAGTCAGTCGCCTCTCACGGCCTTCAAGAAGCAGCATAGCGCGTCACTGGCGGTCGTCACGCAGCTCCAGCAAGACGAGGAAGTGCCCGAATGGCCTCAGCAGCAGCAGCAACAACCGTCAAACTACGACCACAAGGCGCTCTTTGCCGTGGAGCCCTCAGCCGTGAAGATCGGGCGAGAGATCGGCAAAGGCGCCTTCTCCGTGGTCTACTCGGGTGAATACCGCGGCCAGCACGTGGCCGTCAAGTGCCAGCCCAAGGACGCCGAGGGCCAGATCCCGGCCTTTGTGCTGCGGGAAGTGCAGGTGTTGCGCCAGTTGCGCCACCCGCGTCTGCTGCAGTTCGCAGGCGCCGCCGACCACGTGCGCGCCAAGCAGGTTTGGATCCTCAGCGAGTACCTCAACAACGGCGACGTGGATCTCCTGCTCAAGGCTATTCGCAGCGGCACTCGACCGCATGTGGGCTGGCACCGTCTCGTTCGCATCGCACTGGACGCCGCCCAAGGCCTCAGGTTCCTGCAGGACCGCCACGTCGTGCACCGCGACATCAAGTCCTCCAACATCCTTGTACGTCAAGTGGCTGCTTTGCATTAGCGACGTTGTAGATGGCTCACTGTCTTGTGGTTTGTCTGGCTTGGGTTTGGCTGCAGTTGGACGATGAACACCGCGCCAAACTGTGCGACTTTGGTTTTGCGCTGGAGCTGGAGCCGTCTACAACCCCCACGGCGCACGGCCAAGCCGAGGCGGAAGAAAGCAAGGAACGCCGCAAGTCGTACTGCGGTACAGACGCCTATATGGCGCCCGAGATGTTCCTGGACGAGGACTACGACGAGAGTGTGGACATCTTCAGCCTCGGTATCGTCCTCATGGAGATGCTGTGCTGTCGTGTGGCCAATGCCGACGGCTTCCTGCTGCGACTGCCGCAGTACAAGTTCCGTGTCCTGCTGTCCGAGTTCCGTGATGCGCTCCCGGCCTCCTGTCCGCCGCAACTGGCCACGCTGGCCGAGCAGTGCGTGGCCTTCGAACCCAACGAACGCCCCAAGATCGACGCTGTGGTGCGGACACTGGAGGACGTTCTGGCTCATACGAGCACAGTTAAAGATGCCGCTGCGACGGTGGAGCTGGTGCCGTTCACGCCTGAGGAGCGCGAGCCGCAGATCGAAGAGGATGACGAGTACTACGGCGAAAAGGATGAAGAGGATGAAGAAGAGGAGAGCGAGTACGACGAGGACGAGGACGAGGAAGACACGCGCGACCACACAATCGACATGGAGTCGGACGAGGATGACCACAATGTGAACTCGCAAGTGGTGGACGACCCGTTCTCGGATGAGGACGCGCTGCAGCCGGCCACAGCGGCGCCACACCACGAAGGCTTGATCCTCAAGCGCAATCGCCGCGGGAACCGCTCCTGGGTGGACAAATGGTTCACGGTGGACCACGACCAGCTGCACTACACGGATGTGCCACCGCGCTGGCAGCAGCAGCAGCAGCAGGACCCGGCGTGGCGTTGTGCTCTACCTCCCACGTCGTCATTGGCGCTGCGCGACTGCCGCATCTGGAAGACCATGGAGATGCCTGAACTGCGCTTCAACGTTATCGACGGCAACTGGAAGATCAAGCGGGAGCTGCAGGCGCACTCCAAGCGCGAGTTGGCCACCTGGATGGAGCTCATTAACCAGGGCATTGACTACGCCAACGAGCTGGCGGCACGCGAGGACGACCACCACAACAACAGCGGCAGCGCTAGCACCAGTGGCAGTCGGAGTGGCAGCGGCAGTGGCAGCGGCAGTGGCAGTAACAGCGACTTCAGCCACGCCAAGCAGACGTCAGTGCCTGTCCAAACGGCTCCGCAGGCGCAGACGAAGCCTCTGGAGCGCCGAGCGAGCGTGGAGAGAGGCACGCGAAAGACTCGGCGTCGCAGTAGCGCTGCTGGCTTCGAGGAGCCGCCCGAGCTGCCCGAGACGGCGGAAGACCGCGAGGACGAGGTGTATCAGTGGCTCAAGCAGATCGGGTTCCAGCGGTACACGCCGTCGCTCAAGGCCAAGGGGTTCTCGTCGCTCGACTTCATTCGAGAGGTATGCTGGTGTTGGTGCTGCTCTGTCTTGCTTTGCTCTCTTGTCTTCTCGTTCTCGCTGCTCACGTGCTCGTCCGACGTGCTTGTGGTCTGTAGACGGGAATTGAGGCGGAAGACCTCAACTTCCTGGGCATCAAGGAGCCCAAGGCGCGCAAGGCTATCCGCTCGGCTGCGCGGACGCTGCGTGGGGACGAAGACGAGGACTGAGAGCTCCACTGGGGTGTCTTTGTCTGCTCCGGGGCTCACGGGTGCTGGGCTACACGCAGTCGTCAGTAAAGCACGGAGAAACTAATATAAATGAAGCAGAAGCACTTTGGCGGGGAGACCAAGCTAAGGCTGATGATGGAGTTGGATTGGATTGGATTGGGTTGGTCTGTCCGACAGCTCAACACGACACGGCACCTCCCTTTGCTGTAGCATATGTGGGTCCATTCAAGTCATTCGTTCATTCATTCAGTCGCTCATCCATTTACGCAGACGCTCTCGCCGCCACGCACCTCCGTCGGCGTCATCGGTCTGGCCGACGGCGCGTCCTCCTCAGGTGTCCACGAGTGTCTCATGTTTCGTTCCTGTTGGACCAGAGCCTCGACGTCCTTGCCCCAGGAGAGCGAAAAGGAAATGCATGACAGGCAAACGCGCATGTGCATCGCAAACCTGCGACTTGGTGGGCACGTGGGTGACGACGGGGCTGGTCCAATTGATCGCCTTGTTGGCTGCATGATGGCCTGGTTACACCGCCGGTGAGGCCGTGAGGCCGTCCTCGACGCCCGTGAGCAAGTTGCGCAGGAAGGTCTCCGTCACGCGCGTGTAGTTGATGATCTCCGAGCGGTTCATACGGTCCAGCGGCATCTCCGACAGACCCGTCAGGTGCTCCGCGTTCTTCTCCAAGTTCTCCTGCAGGTACTCGAACAGGTTCTTCTCCTTGCCGGGCGGCAGGTAGTACCCGAACACGTACGTATACTTGAGCACTCGTCGGCACTCGATCAGCTGCTCCGTGGCCGCGTTCAGGAACTGCACATCGATCCACGACGACTCGCCCTGACTGGCCTGCAGCTCGATCATGCGCGTCTCCGTGCCCTCACGCATCCGCTGCGCGAACTTGCCGGCTTCCGAGTGATTGGCGAAGCGCTGGTAGTAGTGGAGGTATCTATCCAGCTCCGCCTTGGCGCGGGCCGCGTCCGAGTCGCCCGTCTGAGCTTCAGCGTCGTAGCGATTGCACTTGTAGTAGCCGCCCGTGCCAGAGCCATGCTTCTCCCACGACTCCATGCAGATCTGTCCACCATACGCAACACCACACAAGCCATACGCCACACAACCACATCAGTCAGTTACAGCACTACAATGTCAACACACAATGTCGTCCAAGCCGAGTCAAACGCCGTGCGTACCCAGCAGAACTCGAAGTTGCAGCTCCGGCAGGTCATGTGGTTGCAGCCCTGGTTCTTCTCGATGCGCACCGAGCACTTGGGGCACTTCTTGGTGTTGGCCAGGATCCAGTTGGCCGTCTCCGACTCATTGCGGCATTTCTCTTGCCACGCTGCTAGCTGCTCACACGTCACGGGCGAATGAGCCTCCTCTCCGCAGCGCAGACAGAAGACGCAGCCGCAAGAGCACGTGACGGACGACAACCCGCCAGCGCTTGAGATGGCCTTGTTGCAGCCTGGCGACGGGCACCACTTGACGCCCTTGTTGATCTCCACGTACGAGCGCAGGAGGTAGCGCGAGTACTTCTTCAGATCTTCAGCGTTTGTGAGTTGCTCGAACACCACGTTGCTCACCACCTCCTTGCAGCCGTGGGCGGGACACGTCGTGGTCACGCAGATGGGACCCTCGGCGATCTTTAGCGACAGGTATGGCTTCCAGCAGTTCTACAGCACGATGTGCCAGTATTCCAGTCATGAGCTTCGTCAGTACAGAGTGTAATAAGGCAGTAGATTAAGAGGTGGAGAAAAGAAGAGCGTACCAAGCAGTAGACGTGCCCACAGCCCATGCCGAACACCTCGCTGGGAGGGTACGAGTCGCAGCAAATCTGGCAATCCACCTACGGGTTCGGATGCAAGCAGACCAGACGCCAACACGCGGTTAGTTAGTGAATCATTAGAGAAGGGTGCGGTAGACCCACATCGAGATCTTTCACGTGTACTAGCAGCCGACTCGACAGCGGAACGTACCATGGCACCCTCGGGGAAGGTGGGGGGCGGTGTGTTAGCATACTCCACGCCTGCCTCGTGCTTGGTCTTGACTGGGTCGGCATAGTAGCCCTCGAAGAGCTTCTCCTTGTTCCAGGAGAAGTAACGCAGTAGGATACAGGCCACAGGCTCCGAGATCTCTAGCACCTGCGCAATCTCCTGGATGAGGCCACGCTGCTCCAAGAACAGCTCCTCCTCATCGATCACGCGGTACTCTTCCGCTGGATGTCCAGCCGCATGCTGCGACGCAGAGCTCAGTCCCGGATTTATGCGCTTCTTTTTGGCAGCCGAGCCACCGCGCGCACCAAGAGGCGACAGGCGCGACGAGTTGGCCAGATGCTGCGTCTTCTTATTGAGGAGACTACCGTTGGCGCCAGCGCCAGAGCCGCTGGGCGTCGAGTCCGACTGGAAGGAGCCCACGTCCGTGTCCTCCTCCGAGTATTGGTATTCCTCGTCCTCGCCTACATCATCCTCCACGTCGCTGTAGTGGTACTCCTCCGAGCTCAGCGAAAGCGAGCGCGAGCGCGAGAACGCATCCTCGGTCTGTGCGGGGGCGGGCGAACTCATGGCGGCGCGCGGGTGGTGGGGAAAGGCCTGCGGGCGAAGAGCAGCGATGGAGCTTCGCCGCTGGTTGCTGCTTCCTGCGCTTCTTGCTTCTGGGCCTTCTTGCGTTTTTGCTTCTCTTCCTTTCCAGGTTCTCCCTAGGCTTCCCACTAGCGTCACCGAATGAGAACAGATCTCGGCGTTCATTGGGTAGCTAGACGATTTACCACATGGTAGGCTGTGTTTGACCAATCACAGTGCTCTCTTCTACAACAACTTGGCCAGACTTCCAATCCAGTAAGTTTGCACTCAATGTCGTACCTGTTGATTCGGTGACCATCACTCACATGTTGTGGCAAAACCCTCACATTGAGGCAAAAACCCTCACATTGAGGCAAAAACCCTCATGTTGTGGAAAAATACACATGCTGTGGTTGTGAGCGAGCAACTGCATGTGGTAGGAGCACGAGGATTTGTGCTGCTACCACCGACTCCGGGTTGATTTCCAATTGTTGACGTACGATCGGTATATCACCGGAATACCGATATCTGGCTTCGGATCCCTACACCTACCAGCAGAATGTGGAGACAGTTCCAGCCAATCAGTTCGCGATTCCAGAGACCCAACCTCAGATAAACATAAACACGTTTATCTAGGGTTGAGGAGTGTCGCTGCTGACGCAAGGCGCGCTGGCCGTGACGCGCTTTGCTGACGCCCCGAACTGAACTGCCATCTGATGTGCTTGAAAGAACCAGGAAGCGGCTAGTTCGTAAAAGTCACTACTCGCACGCTAATCTGGACTTCTGCTTGGTTATGAAATCGTAGTTTGGCGGAATTTCCAGCATTTCGGCCAAGTACAATTGGGTGCACTCACCTTTCACCTTGTGTTTGATGTGGAAAGATCCAAGTATTCTGTAGAGAATGGTGAGCCCTTGGGTGTTTCCAAGAACGAGGAACCACTGTACTATCGTGGACTCAGGCCAGGCGAACTCTGACTCAGATCCGAAACTGGTTTGGCCCAAGCACAGTGGGTCCAGGTTCATAGTGAATCCAAGTGCGCCGCACCGAATCAGGGCATGACGGCCATGTTGCTAATTGACGTTGAAGTGCTTGCTCCCCTAGCTCTAGCTCTAGCTCTAGCTCTAGCTCTAGCTCTAGCTCTAGCTCTAGCTTCCTTCCCCAACACCATCCTCTTCTAGATACCTTCGCTCTCTCCATCACCACCACCAAGTGCATGCAGAGGCCAAGCAACCCCTGCTGTCGCGGTGTATGGCAACTTCGTTACTCAGGCGCGTATATTGGTATTTCTTTGTGTCTTCCACGTGAGATATACTGACTCAGTGTGCCTCTCGGTGTCCACAAAGGTCTCCCGCGGCAAGTTTAAGGCAGCAGAGTGCAAAAGGAAGGATATAAGACTCATCTCGGTGTCCTCCACGCTTCGAACGGTGGAGGTTATGGGCCAGTACATTCTTCAAGAGCGTAAGGCCTTCTCTTAACCAGGCAAGGTGGCACCGTACTGGCCACCGATTGCCTCCGCGCTCGAGCCCGAGCGAACTGCGGTAAAGAAAAAGACTATAGTGGCGCTTGTGTTTTGCTTGATGGGCCGCCCTGCCAAGCCCGAGTGGGCTTGGCTCACCCGGGTAAGCAACCCGCAGCAGCGTGAGAACTGCCGCTGCTTTTTCTGCGGGGATCAAGTGAAACACCGCAAGGAAGCGAGCGAGGCCCGAGAACGCCTTCTACAGGATTACGCCAAGTTCCGTGTGTGTATCGAGCAGATGCACTCGAACCGCCGAGCATCGTGGGGCTTGGCCGCTGTCAGCACCCCGGAGCAAGTTTGGGTGGCTGCCTGGGTGGCTGACTCCAAGAAGATGAAGAAGGAGCCCCCACCTCAGGTCCTGCTCCGCCCGGGCCAACTGCAGCTGCAGTACGATTACCACGAGACGCTAGTCCAGCAACAGCAGCGATAGTTGCAGCCGATCGAGACACTGACCTGCAAACGGCGACTTTCTGAGGAGGAATCCGACATCGATATTGGAGCCGCATACGCCTCGATATATCCCGAAGTTACCATGAGATACCTAAGTACCGTCCTAGCCCTAGAAGATATGCCGTTTTCTGTTTCAGGTCGATGTGTGTGAGCAAGCTCACGCACAACTAACACCGCGGAGTAGGCGTCTCCGGGCACCCGGACTTCCCAGGAGCCCGAGTGACCGGGTATTCGTTCTTCAAGTAAATACTACGCGCGGTCTTCACGTCGCAGTGGAGCGTCAAGCTGCAGTGCGAGCACGAGAAAACCTTCTCGCGGTGATGCTACGGTTGATTCTCCCACAGCACGAGCATGCCTTCATTGTGTAGTGCTCTTCCCACCGGAACCACGACTTGTCCTTGATCCGCCTAAAGCGAGGGGAAGACTCGTGGTCTTGAGCGGCCGGGACCCATGACAGAATGGAGTGCCTTGCATCTAGGACTGGATGTTCATGGCGCTTTGCAGGATAATAGATGCTACAGGGTTGTGTTTATCCAAACGGGTTTGAAGAGGAACTCTTCCGTTCTAGTGGTGAAGAAGCAGAAGCTTCAACTCAGTCGTCGTCACCGCCGTAGCCGTCGCTGTCGTCGAAGAAGTCTCAATCGGAGAGAAGTCCCAGACAGCGACGAGAAAAGCTCGAGTTGCTGCTCTTGCCATGATGGCTACAATCACAGGAGGAGAACCATCGTGTAGCGACGGTGTTGGAGGTACTGCTGCTGCTGCTGCACTGATTGAGTCCCCCACTTCTGTAGAAACAGGTCGGCAGCAACTGGGTCAGACCAGGATCTACCAGGACTACAAGCTCCAGCCCGGTGCGGTGCTGTCCATGCCTCCGCGCAGAGAGAGCGCCGGCACAAACAAATCTCGACGCATACAGCACAACAAGGATGCGTGACCTTTTGAAATCGTTTTTCAACGAGGATTGCTTTGCGATGCGAAAAGCCACGGCGGCGTTTTCTAGCTGACATTGATACGGACGTGCATCTGCAGATGGCCGCCTGCAGCCGCCCGAGGGACCCAAAGCAGCAGCGAGCCACCTCCAGTGCCAGGTAGACCGAAGAGACCAGGGCGCCAGCGATCGAGGTACATAGTCTTGTCTTGCAGCTGCTTGATGGTGGAGGTCCACGTAACAGTGTCACCAGAACCGACATCCACCTCGTAGTAAACGTCACCGCCGGAGTGGATGACCACGCTCACATCCTTCGTGTCAGTGCTCTCGAAAATGAGCTCCACGATGCCATCTCCCTCCTTGGTCCACGTACCGTAGCTACCCTCGAAGGCTTCGTCCACGGTGGTGAGACCTAAAGCGTCAAAGAGAGAGCCATCGTCGATCTCGCCCAGGTACGCGGTGGGGCCGCAGATGGGCTGGACGAACTGCGACATCATGTAGGCGATGCCAGTGGGGTCCAAGCCGGATAGAACCGTGAGTCCCGTATTGGCTATCTCGAGCATGTAGTCGTCTGACGACACA